>PVKM010016584.1:0-26706 GCA_004027735.1 Carollia perspicillata
TTCAGCACACTACAATATCGATCAATCTTTTACATACAGTTGTCAAATACTGAGACTCTCAAAATGGAAATCCCTAGAAAAATATTTTAGACACTAAAACCAGATTTTCTTAGGACTGTGGTATGTACAAAAGAACTAAAATTGCTAATTTATAAGAAGAAAGAAAAACAAAAAAATGGTTTTAAAAAAATTTAAAGACCTTGGATAAGAAAGGAAGAAGACGAAAAAATCTGAGACTAAAAGTCAGAGGAAATTGCAGCAGGTGTTAAAAGATTTCTTGAAAATGCTGAATCAGTTCCTGAGTTCACTTTGGCAACAGAATTACATTCTAACCTTTTGCTCCTCTAAAGGCTGACTAGATGAGTGGCCCCATTCAAATGCTGCTAAATTTAACACACAAGCAATCAGAGAAATTTCTATTTACAATGAGATCATATAAACAAATAGCTTAGACACATGAAAGATGGTATAGCACAGCACTCAACGCGGCGAACTCTGGAGCCAGGCTACCAGTTTGGAACCCTGGCTCTACCACTTACCAGCGGTATGAGCTCAGTTAAAAAAAAGGATTAAGTTACTCAATGTTTGTGCACTTTAGTTTCTTATTTGTAAAATGATAAGGAAAATAGTAAGCTATCCAAAAAGAGTAGTTGTGTAGATTAAACGAGTTACTACGTGTAAGAACTTAGAATGGTGCTTGGCACATAATAAACACTCAAAACGTGTCAACTATTCTTTTTCTTATTATTATTGGTGATAATTACCTCAAGAGGCAAAGAGAGTCAAGCATTTGTCATTTAGAGAGCTTGCTTTAAACTGTAAAAATAAAACATGGATAACAATGAGTTGTTAATGGTTTTTTCTAAAAGGGCTAAATCATTACCTCTAAAATAATATGTGACTATGAAATAATTGTGGAGAACTTCAGGCTTCAAGGAACTGAAATACTTTGTGCATTCTCCTGGAATCTGTTATAGTTTTTTTTTAAGCAAGAACTTTCCTATTATAAAAAAAAGAGAACACAAGTGATATATCCTCCTTTAAAGATGGGATTGATAGGGCAAATGAAAACATGGATCAAAAAATACAGAGCAAAAATAATAAAATTTTGTCCATGTATTCATATTGATCAGTAGAAAAACCTGAATGAACATATCAATTCACCAAGAATTTAGACTTGACTGGTTTGAATTCTCTGGAAGCTAAAGGAGGGAGGGGGGGAAGAGAGATGCACCTAATTAACAATTCAGAATTCATAACAATATCATAACCTGCTACACAAATATGAGCAGAATTAAAGCAGTCCAAATAAATGTAAAGATTTATCAAATTCTGCTCCATGAGAATTTCAGTTCACCCTCTCCTAATTTACATTTTCTTTTAAAAAATATTTTATTTATTTATTTTTAGAGAGAGGTGAGAGACGGAGAAAGAGAGGGAGAGAAATGTCAATGTGTGAGGAACTTCGACTGGTTGCCTCTCTCACACCCACAACCCAGGCATGTGCCCTGACTAGGAATCGATCCAGCAGCCTTTGAGTTCATAGGCCAACATTCAATCCACTGAGCCACACCAGCCAGGGCTAATTTATATTTTCTTGATCTGCAATACATTTCACTCTTAGAAGAAACGAAATCTTATTTTTTAACATATATAGTAAGTATATAACTTACTTATATACTTGATCTTAATCAATACTTTACTTGATCTTAATCAATACTATACTTGATCTTAATCAATACTATACTTGATCTTATCCCAGATTCATATTTTATCTGTGATATGAAGTAAATAATCACAACTTGAATGAAGCAGTAAGAGGAACATGTGTGCCCACACTCACCCTGGGGAAGTCAGTCTTACCCCTAAAGGGAATGGCATGGACAACAGTGTGGTGATTGCTGGGGGGAGGTGGGTATAAGGAGATTAAATGGTAATGGAAAAAAATACAATTAATGAAAAAAAAGAAAGTTCATTTATTAGTATTTTAAAATAACTTTTACCTAGTGAGCAATTAAAAACACTGAGTTATATTACAACTTTGATTTTTAACTATGGTTTCCAACCTTTTTGCTGCTGATTATCTTTTCTGCTATAAACACTGTAGTCAGTATTTCCCTTTCTAGCCTTTAACTATACTTTTATTTCCTTTACCTAAATGTGGACAATTTTCACTTTAATTTGATATAAAGTGTTCTCCTGTTCCACGTAAACAAATATTCTGGTATGCATCATCAAGGAGATGGAATAAAACACTGTTAATTCTTTCTTCCAAATTGATTCTAAGGGGGCTATAATTACAAATATTGAATAAACTCAGTCCAGAGGCACCATTTCTGAAATGTTCAGGAGAGCCTGGGGGAAAAGGGAACTTGATAAAGAGGAAAGAATTAAAAAATCTATTTTTCTGAAAAAAATGATGGAAGGATAGTAATGAGCAATTAGTTTCAATGAGCAATTCCTTGTTATCTGAAAAAAAGAATGTGAACTTTAACGTTTTTAGAAGAGAGAAGATGATTACAGGAAAACTCTGGAATACTGGTATTCTTAGCTTAAACAATTTTATCTAGATCATGAAGTTTTCTACTGTAACTTAAAAAAATACCCTGGTGGTATCTGATATGGAGTGTCTTTTATTACATTCAATAGAAACAGAAAATACAAAACTTAATTTCTATCTTTGCTATGTTGAGAAAAAAGGGAGAGTTAAGAAAACCTGGGAAATGAAGGGCGTAGGCCCCACCGATAAAAGACAACAACTAAATGATTAAATGAGAGAAATATTTGACAATTAAACAAGAGAAAGGATCCATTTAGAAGTTATACTTTGTTTCATAGACCAATTATTATATGATAAAATTAAACCCAGAAAAATATAGCTTTTATTAAAGAAATAATCCAGAAATAACAAGTCACAAGAAAAATGCACAGATCCTGCACATTGCTGGTATGTGTGTGTGTTTCATCTATGACATGTTTCACTAAAACAAAAGCCAGACCATAATTTATATTACCATCTGCATAATAATGACAACATACTATGTATAGTGATTTTCAAATATCCTTTAACAAAATCTGAACTCTTTCCAGCTTTGAGATTTTTAAACTTTAGTCTGAATATAGTATTTTTTAAAATAACACTTGTCTACCAAATAAATTCTTAAAACTAAAGGCTGTTGACTATAGCTTCTTCATGCACAGCCTGTGTTAGTAGACTGTTTGGAAATGCGCAAATGAGGCAAGAGCCAATAATAATGCATTTCATGGCTTTGGTACAAAGGCAACTGCAGGTATCCTCAGAGTAAGGCACATTATCATAAGGTAGCGATGGGCCCTGGCTGGTGTAGCTCAGTGGATTGAGTGCAGGCCTGCGAACAAAAGGATCACAGTTCGATTCCCAGTCAGGGCACATGCCTGGGTTGCAGGTCAGTTCCCAGTAGGGGACACACAAGAGGCAACCATACATTGATATTTCTCTCCCTCTCTTCTTCCCTTCCCTTCTGAAGATAAATAAAAAAAAATCTTTAAAAAAAAAAACAAGGTAGCGATGGGTTCTGGAAAAAGATCCTCCCCCAAATTCAAAAGGCTCTCAATCCAATTCAGTTTTACTGACTATCAGTTGAAACAAGAATGTTTCATTTACTTCTTAAGGGAAATTTCTAGTCAAACAGAATAGGGGAAAAGTGGATAGGTGTCAAATCAAGAAATAAGTACCCAATTATTTGTCTGTATCAGTTGGATCATTCTTTTCTACTTTGCTTCTGGAGATTACCCATTTAAAAATCAAAGCAAGTTGACAAAGAAAATTCCCCTAAGTTGTTAGATTTCTACTAAATTTCTGGCCATCATGTATGAAATTTGCTATAATTACCACAAATCTGATTTTGCAACAATTCAGTAATTGTTTTAGGATTTATATACACTAGAAACTTTACTTAAGAATTAAGATTTCCTGACTGAGACAATGAGAGAGTCACGCAGATCCAAAGAGAAACAAGAAGACTGATAGCTGAGTAAGGGCTGGTCCTTATAGTTATCAAATAAAGGCTTTTATACATGGTAAAAATCCCGGAAAAAATATCTAAACTAATTAAACACGATGAAATTTTGCACTCTTTGTTATAGTAAGGCTTAAAAACAGTATCAAAACTAACTTTTTAAGCTTCATCTGAAATAAAAGACAATTCAGAAAGAGTCAGTGTACTTGGTTTAAAAATCCTACTTAAAAAGCATAACCTTTATCACAAGACCTTAAAAATATATTTGATGGAAATTAAAATAAGATTTACATGAAGAACCCGGCAAAGGTATTAAGTATGCACATCAAAACAAGGACGGAAGGGAAATCTACATGCACTTTTGCTAGGGGAGAAGCTGGTTAACTCGGGATCCCTGGCTTAATTCTACACCTCCTTATACGAGTCTTCCCTTCCTCTATTCTCCGCCATACAAATCACATTTTCAAACACTGTGCGTTAATATACCTGAATCTTGCCGTTCCCACTTTGATTTCAGAATTTTATGCTTTAGTGCACAGACATCTGCAATTATAATCTGGAAAGTCTGCCTTCCAAAGGCAGAAGCACTGTCATTTAAGTCTCCACATCAAGGTGGGCAATCAAATGCTTCAACATTTTATTGCATTTCACTCTTGCTATTTTATAAAAATAAGTGGATATCAAAAAATGCAAGTGACACCAATGATAAGAAATGTAGAACTCATAAATGAAATACAATTGAAACAAAGGGGGAGCTCATCAGTCTTGTCAAAAGCTGCAAATTTTTAGTGTCTAGTGGATAGAGACAGAAAGAAATTAAAAAGCATGTATAAAACATGAGGTATCATTGGGGATTTTATATTAAGGGGACCTCTAAAAATGGAAATGCCACTTAGGTAAATTTGCTGTTCAAGTCACACACATTCAACTTCTTTATGTGTTTTCAGATTTACACATACACAGCCATAGAGCTGTAAATTCTCACGCTACTCTGGATTCTTCCAGCAACCAAAAAAAGTGATTTGTTAAACTGATTTTGCTGTAGGATATCACTGACTTAGTGAGTCATACCTCCAAGGAATATGTGATTGACTATCTGCTTTCCAAGTCCTCAAATATATACTGGTCACCTCCTGTTTGCAAGGCATATGCTGGAGTCTGAGTGACACAAAAACAGATTAAGACAGGAGCCTGACTTGCCAGAGACTGAATCAAACCCTGATGCCAGTGTCTGCAAATAGCCTGTAACACGTGTATGGTACTTGATCATACGTGAAACAGAGACACAAAGGATAGGAAGAAGAAATGGCTGTCCCAAAGCAGAACCAGGACTCTGGGTCGAGGTCTCCTAGCATCAAGTCCAGCGTCTTTTATTTTCTATCATTGTTCCTTTTAGATTATGTAACTTTAAAAAGAGGACACTCACAGATGGAGGTACTGTGCCACCTGAATAGGAAAGGTAATTTTTAGGCTGGAAGCCTTGGCTGAGATCTCTCAGCTCTTATGACAGCCACTCATTCTTTCCACTTGAGCAAAAGACCTTAGCACACTTGTATCTTCACTGTATCGGTATATGGAATTTACATAATGATGCAGAACTGACATTCCTGCAAGATCAGTTTCTACTAACCCTGACCTCTACTCATCTGAACTATCTTTTGTGATTCTGCCTTTTCCAGCCACTTCATGATTTTCATTCTGAGTCCTTTCACTTCAGGCTTAACAGAGCCATTCCTAGCTCTTTCTTCTTTCTTCCTCCTCTTTGAAATTGACCTTTTACTTTTTTTTCTGACCCTATGCAATGTATTCTTTCTCTTTTTGGAGAATTCAGCCTGAAAAGGAAGAACATGTTTAACTAACTGCTTTGACATAATAATATTGAAAGTTTCATTTTCTACACTTAAGAATGATTTATTATGTGATTTATTCAGGGATAAAATAAAGAACTGAAAGTAAGTAAATGCAAACATGTAAATCTGGAGTGGTCTTCATAATTATTATGAAAGCACCAGTAAGGACGTCCTCAATTTTCTGGTTAGGATGACCGCTACATACCACTGAAGTCCGAGGAGGGTCAGGTCCAATCAGACGGCTGCTTTCAAAAGCAATGTCATATTGGGGGGCCTGTTAGCTTTCGAATGAAAAGTCAAATGTCAACTTCCACTGAATTAGCCCTTAATATAAACAGCAGGCAACCCGTGAGTGTTATCTTTTATGGATAAATATAGAAGAAACTTCTATTTGACTCTTTCTGTAGAAGATTCTGAAACTCTTACAGGCCTCCCAACCTAAACAACATACTTTTTTGATAAGATGTATTCAAAAATCTCTCACAAATAATTCTACAGGAACTTTAAAATATTCTTAGCAAACAGGATATACACATGTCATAATTTGCTCACCTTTCCATCAAAGCGTTTTATTATATACTGATCCAGGCCCAAGTCTGTAAAAGAGAAAAAAAATTAGTCACTGATTCATCTCAAATGAAACATGTTGACAAATGTACTAGATGGTTTAGCCAAATATTATTTCAAGGCCACAAGAATGAAAATTTTGTCCCATTTTCATACTCAAAAGTATAAATGCTAAAAGATACCAACGTTGCACTTTACACAAAAAGGGAGGCTCTGAGAGGATAAAGAGGGTACAATTCATATGCAAGCATATTCAAAGGCAGAGCCAAATGGAATCCTGGATTCCCCCTGGGGCAGTACTCTTTTCATTGCATCAAGGTGCTAATTACCTCTAAATAAGGAGAGGAATATTAATTTAATCTGAACACATAATAATTATTTGTATCAAAAAGGCTTTCCAGCTTCCACTTAGGATGGCGGCACAGGCAGACATGGCTCACCTTTTCACACAACCATATCAAAATTACAACTAAAATATAGAACAACTGTCACTCAGAACCATCAGAAATGCAGTTGAATGGAAGTCTGACAACTATGGAATTAAAGAAACCACATCCATCTGGACTGGTAGGAGGGGCACAGACGCAGAACACGCTGGTCCAACATCCATGTAGATAAAAATTCAGGAGAGATATCTCAGGAGCAAGGAGTCCCAGACCCATATCAGGTCCCCCAGCCCAGGATTCCAGTGCCAGGAAAATAAGTCCCCACAGCTTCTGGCTGCAAAAACCAGCAGGGATTGAGTCGGTGGAAGAAACTTTTAGAGACCCAAGCAGTTCCTCTTAAGGAACCCACGCACAGGCTCACCTACTCAGACTTACTTTCTCTGAGCTGCAGCACCAGGATAGCAGCATGGAAAGGCACCAGTGGTATACTTGGAGGAACTGAACTGTCTGGTATTAAGGTGAGCAGAGGTTGTTGTCCCTTGTTTACATTCTCACTGCACAGAGCCACAGAGCAGGCAAGCTGGTGCCATATCTGTGACTCCATCTACCTGGCTAACACTGTTTGACACACCATGGAGATCCCCAGAGGCTTTGCCACACCCAATTTACAGTCCTACCCAAACTGCTTTTCCATATGAATGGTTAGGCTTGGCTCATGCTGCACAACTTCCTAAATCCTCTCAAACAAGCAACAGCTGGCCTTAGTGAACCCCAGATCCTTTACCACTTGCGAATTTGTCCCAGGCTCAGCACTAGCAGCAGCCAGCCTAGATTCACAGTGTGGCTTCACCTGGGAATCTCTAAGCCCAGCAGAAGTAGCAGCCATCTCAGACTGCTTATAGCTGAGACAGGGTATCCCTGAGCAAAACACAGGTGGGGGCTGACCTTGGTCTGCATCACCTGGGAAACCCCAGGTCTAGTATACCCAGTGGACAGCTACAGACCACACTGGAGCACCAGCACCCTACCCCTGCACAGCTTACCATCCATGGAGGGTAGAGGCTGGTGGTAAGCGCTCACAGCCAATCCTTGCAGCTGACTGGCCAACAGCAATCAAGGCTCAACTATAGGAAGAGAGGGTACACAGCCCACATGAAGGGCACACCTCGAGTACCCAGGTTGGATGATAGGGGAGGCTGTGCCCCTGGACCCTACAGGACACCTACTACATTAGGCCACACTACCAAGACACAGAGTCATAGCAGCTCTACCTAATACATGGAAACAAACACAGGAAGGCTACCAAAATGAGACAAAGAAACATGGCCCAAATGAAAGAACAGGTCAAAACTCCAGAAAAAGAACTAAACGAAATGGATATAAGCAATCTATCAGATGCAGAGTTCAAAACACCGGTTCTAAGGATGCTCAAGGAACTTAGTAAGGACCTCAGCAACATAAAAAAATTCCAGTCAGAAACGAAGGATACACTCATTGAAATAAAGAACAATTTACAGGGAAACAACAAGAGCACTGATGAGGCCAAGAGTCAAATTAATCATTTGGAACATAAGAAAGAAAAATACAACCATTCAGAATAAGAAGAAGAAAAAAGGAATCCAAAATAATGAGGATAGTATAAGCAGCCTCTGTGGAAACTTCGAGAGGTCCAACATTTGCATAGGGGTGGCAGAAGGAAAAGAGAAAGAGCAAGAAATTTTAAGCATATTTGAAATAATAATGAAAGAAAACATCCTTAATTTTGTTAAGGAAATAGACATGCAGGTCCAGGAAGCACAGAGTCCCAAACAAGATGGATGCAAAGAGTCCTACTCCAAGACATATCATAATTAAAATGCCAAAGGTTAAAGATAAGGAGAGAATCTTAACAGTTGTAAGAGACATGAAGTAAGTTACCTACAGGAGAATTCCTATAGGACTCTCAGCTGATTTCTCAAAAGAAACTTTGCAGGCTAGAAGGGATTGGCAAGAAATATTCAGAGTCATGAAAAGCAGGGACCTACAGCCAAGACTGCTCTACCCTGCAAAGTTGTTGTTTAGAATCGAAGAGTAGATAAAGAGCTACCCAGACAAGAAGGAACTAAAGGAGTCATCATCTCCAAACCATTATTGTATGAAATGTTAAAGAGATTTATTTGAGAAAATGAAGAAGATCAAAACTATGCATGATAAAATGGCAATATATACATATCTATCAACAATTGAATCTAAAATACAAACTGAGCAATCAAGAACAGAGACAGACTCATGGATACAAAGAGTGTTTTGATGGTTTCCAAATGGGAGGGGAGTGTGGGGGCATGGGTGAAGAGGTGGCGGATTAAGAAGTACAACTAGGTAGTTACAGAATAGCCATAGGGATTTAAAGTACAGTATAGGAAATGCAGTAGGCAAGAACTTACATGCATGCCCATGGCCATGAACAATGGTGTGAGGATTGCCTGAGGGAGCTGGGAGTAATTGGTGGAGGCAGGAGTAAAGGGGGAAAATCAGGACAACTGTAGTAGTGTAATCAGTAAAATACAATAAAAAATAATTATTTGTATTAAGTTAAAGAAAGATGAGTTTAATATCAAAGGAAATTTTTGTAACACACTTAAACAGATACAAATAGACCACTTAATATTACCTTTTAAAATTTGGTTAAATAATAAATATTTACCTTGAGAATACCTAGCGTTGAATTCTAAGCACAAAGAGACAAGTAAAGTGCCCATGAGGGCAGAGTTTTTTTGTCTTTGCCAACCACTTTATCCTAGCATTTAGAATAGTGCTTGATCAATAAACGTCTATTAAGAATGAATAAGATACAATCCCTGCCTTGAACAAAGATATATGCATATAATAATTAACATTACAAAGGAGCATACAATTAGCTCAATAACAGGGTGCTATGCAACTTTTTAGACTGGAAAAATGGTTTCCAATTACATGTACTTGTTTATAATTACTCAGTTCTTTTCTTTTCAGTTCTTATGGTATTCATTCTAGTGTAGGCCCTTATCTTGCTATGTCCAGGGTATTATAATGATCACATTATTATCCCTCCCAAAGTAAGCTTTTTGCATTTCTGGCTTCTACTCATTCTCCTTATCTAAAATGTGCTTCACTTTCCAGAAATGTGCCACAAGAAAACGAACCTTGGACTGCAAAGAAAGAGTTAAATCAAGAAACAGAAATTAAAAAAAGACCCTATTTTTAAATCTCACAGATATTCAAAAAGGTATCAGAGACATAAAGGTAGAACATGCTTTATTTCATGTTTTTATGTGCATACTGAAAATCTGTGTATCTTGTTTGGAGAAATGTTTATTCCAGTCCTTTGCCCATTTGTGATTTGGGTTGCTTTTTTTTGTTGAGTTGTAAGAGTTCTTTTTCATTTCTGGTAGTTTGTGTGTTTCTAGGAATTTTTCAGTTTCATCTAGGTAACCCAATTTCATTTGCATACAACTGTTCATAGTATTATCTCACAATCTTTTTCATTTCTATAAAGTAGGTAAAAACGTCCCCACTTTCACTTCTGATTTTAGCTATTTGTTTCTTTTTTTCTTAATCAGACTAGATAAAAGTTTCTCAATTTTATTAATCTTTTCAAAGAACCAACATTTTGTTTAATTGATTCTATTGTTTTTCTATTTTCCATTCATTTATCTCTGCTTTAACTTTTACTATTTCCTTACTTCAACTATTTTGGGTTTTGTTTACTCTTCTCTCTTCTTAGTTCCATAAGATATAAATTTAATAAAAAATTGATTTGAGTTCTTTTTAAATGTAGGTATTTACAGCTATGTTTCTCTTTGAGCACTGCTTTTGCAGCATCGCGTAAGTTTCAGTAAATTCTGTTTTCCTTTTCATTCATGTCAACTACTTTCTAAATTGTCTTGTGATTTCTTATTTGATCACTGGTGTTCAAGTGTTGTTTAATTTCCACATATTTATTAAATTTCTAGTTTTTTTTCTGTTATTGATGTACAGCTTTATTTTATTGTAATCAGAAAAAGACACTTTATATCACTTTATTTTTATTTTTATTTTTTTAAAGATTTTATTTACCTATCTTTAGGGGAGAAGGGAAGGAGAGAGGGAGAGAAACATCAATGTATGGTTGCCTCTCATGAGTCCCCTGCTGGGAACTGGCCTGCAACCCAGGCATGTGCCCTGAGTGGGAATCGAACTATGATCCTTTGCTTTGCAGGCCCGTGCTCAATCCATTGAGCTACACCAGCCAGGGCTATATCACTTTAATCCTTTAAAATTAAGTTTTGTATTGTAGATTAACAGTACACATCTTTGTAGATTAACATTCGGTTTATCTGGTATATTCTGCAGAATGTTCAATGTGCACTTCAGAATGTGTACTTGGCTGCTCTTCAATGGAGTGTTGTGTTAATGTATGTTCAGTGTAGTCAGTTTATAGTGTTTTATTCCTTTTTGTTTTTTCCACTGTGCAACCCACTTCAGTGCCTGTAGCCTACTGTCAGAGGCCAGGCAATGGATCAAGGGCAGAGTGTACTCTGGCGTGGGGCACTATGAAAGACCCATGCACCCTTTATAAGGTTAAGTCCTCTATTGGCATTCTGTCTAGATGTTCTATGCATTATTGAAATGGGAGTATTGAAGTCTCCAATTATAATTACTGAATTATATCTTCCATCAATTCTGTCAATGTTTCCTTCACATATTTGGGTGGGTCTGTCATTTGGTGTACATATATTTACCCCTGTTATATCTTCTTGATGAATGACCCTTATATCATTATATAATATCCTTCTTTGTCTCTTGTAACAACTGCCTACTTACTTAAAATCAATTTTGTCTATTATCATTACAGCTACCTTAGCTCTCTTGGTTGCTATTTTTACCCTCCTCATCTTCACCTATTTGTATCTTTGGATCTAAAGAGAGTCTTTTGTAAACACTATCTATTAGATCATAGATTTTCTCCTGTCAATCTCTTTTAACTAGTAAGTTTAATTCCTTTACATTTAAAGTTACTACTGATAAAGGGCTACCTTCAGCAATATTATAATTTGCTTTCTGTATGCCGTATCTTTCTTATCCCTTGATGCCTCTGAAGTTGCTGTCTTTTGTGTTTGGCTGACTTATTTTCTACTGTAACATTTCTATTCTCACCTCATTTCCTTTTCTGTATGTTTTTTGGTTATTGTCTTAGGGATTAACTTGAGAAATTACAATTAATATCTTAAGTTGATAATCTAATTTGAATCAACATTAATGTACTTACAATGGTTATTTTATGAATTTGTCATTTAAATCATATAAGAAAGAGAAAGAAGTTACAAACCAAAAATGAAACAAAAGCAGACTTAATATTTCCCTATGTAGTTACTTTACTGGTCATACATATATGTTCTTTGGCTAATCCCTTCACCTTCTTTTCTCCATTCCCATCCTCCGCCTTCAACCCCACAATGTCACTCTGTTCCATGTATCTATGCTTCTACTATTTTGTTACCTAGTTTATTTTGTCCATTAGATTCCATATATAAGTGAGATCACATGGTATTTGTCTTTCACTGACTGGCTTATTTCCCTTGGCTTAAAAAAAAGAGAATATTAAAAGTGGCAAAAGAAGAGCAGTTAGTTACCTACAAGGGAGCTCCCATAAGACTGTCAGCTGATTTCTCAACAGAAACTTTATAGGCCAGAAGGAAGTGGCAAGAGATATTCAAAGTGATGAAAAGCAAGCACATTCAACCAAAACTGCTCTACCCAGCAAAGCTATAATTTAGAATGAAAAGACAGATAAAGAGCTTCCCAGACAAGAAAAAGCTAAAGGAGTTCATCACCACCAAGTTAGTATGACAAGAAATGTTAAAGGGTCTTCATTAAGAAGAAAAGAAGATAAAAATATGAATAAAGTGACAATAAATACATATCTATCAAGAATTTAATCTAAAAAATAAACAAGCAAAACAGAAACAGACTCATAGATACAAAGAACATTTTGACAGTTGCCAAATGGAAGGGGTACAGGGGAGATGGGTGAAAAGGGTAAAGGGATTAAGAAGTACAAATTGGTCTTTGTAGAACAGTATGTAGTAGAATAGAATGGGGATGTAAAAGTACAGTATAGGGAATATACTCAATACTATCCTAATAACTATGTTGTGGTATCAGATGGGTATGAGATTTACTGGGATGATCACTTAGTAAGTTATATAAGGTCTAATCACTGGGATGTACAACTGAGACTAATATAATATTATATGTCTACTGTAATTGAAAAAAATGATTAACAGATTGTGCACAAAAAATAAATTGGTGATAGATATATAGTTATTGCCATTTTATTTTTTATAATTCCTTTTTCTTATTCTTCAAGATGTTCCCATAACATTTCTTATAATACCAGTTTGGTACTTACTAGCTTTAGCCTTCTTTTGTCTAGGGAGCACTTTATCGTTCTTCAATTCTAAATGATAGCCTTGCTGGGTAGAGTAATCTTAGTTGCAGGTTCTTGGGTTTCACTACTTTGAATATTTTGTGCCAACCCTACTGGCCTGCAAAATTTCTGTTGAGAAATCACCTGACAGTCTTATGAGAGCTCCATTGTAAGTAACTACTTTTTTCTTGATGTTTTTAAAATTGTGTCTTTAACTTTTGAAATTTTAATAATGATGTTATTATTAAAGCCCATCTTCGTGCAGGGCTCTTTGAACTTCCTGGGCCTGTATATCTATTTCCTTCACCACAACAAGGAAGTTTTTTGTCATTATTTTTCAAATAAATTTTCAATTCCTTGCTGTCTTTCTTCTCCTTCTGGCACCTCTATGATGTGAATGTTGGTATACTTGATGTTGTCCCAGTGTATCCATAGACTATCCTCATTCTGGATTCTTTTATCTTTTTGTTGTTCTGATTGGGTGTTTTTTGCTCTCTTATATTCCAAATTGCTGATCTGATCCTCTGCTTCATCTACTCTACTGTTTATTCCCAGTAACATATTCTTTATTTTCGTTATTGTATTCTTATTTTTTGACTAGTTCTTTTTTATGTTTTCTAATTCTATTTTTGTTCCCTATCTCTTTCTTGAAGTTCTCACTGATCATTGAAGATCCTTATAATCAGTGTTTTGAACTCTGCATCTGGTAGATTGCTTGTCTCCATTTTGCTTATTAGTTCTCTTTGGGGAGTTCTGTTCTGTTCTTTCATTTGGGACGTGTTTCTATGTCTCCTCATTTTGGCTGCCTCTCTGTGTTTGTTTCTTCATTATTTTTTGTTGTCGACACTAACACAGATGTCCTCAATCCCCCCTCTTTGCCTCCTTCCACCTAGCCACCATCACCCCTACCTTCATCACATTGTTGTCAGTGTCCTTTTTTTGTTTTGAACAAAAATTATTCTTTAGGGACTTTATTTTGGATTTTGACAGCGACGTCACCATGTGGGAGCAGAAACACATGTATCAGGTAGTAAAATATGTAGTAATTCCATCAAGTTAGTGTAAGCAGTCTTTGGAATTAATACTTACATTGTCTTTAGGAAATGTAAGTCACTGTCATTGATCTCTCTCAGTTTCCTACAGACAGTACTTCTTAAGGACGTATTTTTCTACAATACAACGCCATTGCTGCTATCATACCAAAGCAATTAATAGGTTTCTCTTTCAATCAAGCCTTCAAATGTAAGTTTATTCCCTAACTACCAACCCTCACACATACAAACATTACCCAGTATATGAATAAATAACCTAAGTATCTCAGTGGGCTTTTATACTTTCAGATCTAGTCCAAATTTGAATACCCTGAACTTACTTGCCAAGTGCTAAGTATGCTCTTAAAACTAGTATCTAGAAATTGTGTTATTTAGAATCTACCAATAACCAAGATCGCCCTAACAATTTTTTACTAATGAGCTTGGTCTCCCTAAATAAAGCATGTGTAGTAAATACCCATCAGAAAACTACTAGGAAATGTCTGCAATAGCGCATGTACATACAGTCCCCCCACCCCTGCCCTCTGAAATACCCCAGTCTGTTCCGTGTGTCCATGCCTCTGGTTTTGTTTTGTCCATCAGTTCACTTACTCATTAGATTCCACATATGGGTGAGATCATATATTTGTCTTTCGCTTAACATAATATTCTCCAGGTCCATCCATGCTGTTGCAAAGGGTCAGAGTTCCTTATTTTTTTTATAGTTGTGTAGTATTCCACTATGTAAATGTAATGTGTTTTTTTTTATCCACTCACCTACTAATGTGCACTTGTGCTGTTTCCAGATATTTGTTCTTGTAAATCTCAGGTATTGTGATCCCTCCAATTCTGTTCTTTCTCCAGATTGCTGAGGCCCCTCAAGGTCTTCATTGGTTACATATAAATTTTTATAAAATTTATTCTAGATCTGCGAAATATGCCCTTGGTATTTTAATAGGAATTGCATTTAATTTATAGATTGCTTTGGGTAGCATGGACATTTTAATGATGTTAATTCTTCCAATCCATGAAGATGGTATATGCTTCCACTTATTTGTGCCCTCTTCTGTTTCTTTCTTTATGTCCTATGGTTTTCCAAGTACAGATCTTTTACCTCTTTGGTTAAATTTACCCCTAGGTACCTTGTTTTTTTCTTTTTGTTGAAATGGTAAATGGGATTGTTTTCTTAGTTTTTCTTTCTGAAAGCTCATTACAGGTGTATAAAAGTGCAACTAATTCTAGATATTAATTTTGTATCTTAGCCCTGGCTGGGTCACTCAGTTGCTTAGAGCATTGTCTGTTACACCACAGTTGTGGGTTTGATCCCCAATAAAGGCACATGAAAGAAACAACAAATGAATGCACAAGTAAATGACACAACAAACTGATGTTTGGGTACTGGGTTGGGCTGAGAAGGAGGAAGAGGGAAAAATTGGAACTGTAATAGAATAACAATGAAAAAACTTTATATCCTGCTACTTTGCCAAATTCATTTATTCAATCTAGTAGTTTTTTGGTGGAATCTTTAGGGTTTTCTATGTACAGTATCATGTCATCTGCAGATAATGACAGTTTTACATCCTCCTTTACAAATGTATGCCTTTTATTATTTCATCTTCTTGTCTGATTGCTATAGCTAGGACTTCCAGTACTATGTTGAATAAGAGTGGTAAAAGCTCACATCCCTGTCTTGTTCTTGATCTTAAGGGAAATGCTTTCAGTGTTTGTCCATCAAGTATGATGTTGGCTGCAGGTTTTTCATATATGGTTTTTAATTGTGGTGAGGTATGATCCCTCTATTCCCACTTTGCTGAGAGTTTTCATTATAAATGGATGTTGTGTTTCATCAAATGCTTTTTATGCATCATTGATATGATCATGTAATTTTTATCCTTCAGTTTATGTGATAAAAAACATGTATTGATTTATGAATATTGTATCAACCTTGCATCCCCCAAATAAATCCCACTTAATCATGTTGTAAGATCTTTTTAATGTACTTCTGGATCTGATTTGCTAATATTTTGTTGAGAATCTTAGAATCTACATTCAACAGGGATATTGGCTTATAATTTTCTGTCTTTGTAGTGTAGTGTTTTGGAATTAGGATAATACTGGCCTCTTAAAAAGAGCTTGGGAGTCCTTCTTCCTCTTGAATTTTTGGGAACATTTTGAGGAGGATAGGTATTAGTTCTTCAGGAATGTTTGCTAAAATCTGCCTGTGGAGCTATCTAGTCCAGGTCTTTTGTTTGCTGGGTGTTTTTGATTAGTGCTTCAATTTCATTAGCTAATTTCTGTCTATTCAGGTTTTCTGATTCTTCTTAATGTTTTGAAAGATTGTTTCTAGGAATTTGTCCATTTCACCCAGGCTCTCCAATTTGCTGGCATACAGTTGTTCATACTATCTTCTTATAAGCCTTTGTATTTCTGTGATATTCCTTATTTTGCTTCTTTCATTTCTGATCGTATTTGGTTCTTCTCTGTTTCATCAAGAGCCTGACTAAGGGTTCATCAATCTTATTTATCTTTTCAAAGAAACAGCTTTTGGTTTCATTGATCTTTTATATTATTTCTTTAGTTGCTATATCATTTATTTCCACTCGCATCTTTATCATTTCCTTCCTTCTACTTACCCTGGGCTTTTCTTGTTGTTGCTTTCTAAATCTTTTAAGTATAGAGGTAGATTGTTTATTTGAGGTTTTTCTTGTTCTTGAGGTAGGCCTGTAATACTATGAACTCCCCTCCCACAGTTGCTTTTGCTGTGTTCTGTAGATTTGGGGTTGTTGTATGTTCATTTTCATTTTTTCCTGGTAGTTTTTAATTTTTTCCTTCATCTCTTCAGTAACACATTCTTTATTTAATAACATGCTATTTAGACTACATGTGTTTGAATGTTTCATTTTTAAAAAATTGTAGTTGATTTCTAGTTTCATGCCACTCTGATCCAATAAGTTGTTTGCTATGATTTCAATCTTCTTGAATTTGTTAAGACTTATAATGTGTCCTAACACGTGGTCTGTTTTCAAAAATGTTCCATGGGCCCAGAGAAGAATGTGTATTCTGCTGCTTTGGGATACAATGTTCTGTAAATATCAATTAATTCCATCTGATACAGTGTTTCATTTAAGGTCACTGTTTCCTTGTTGACTTTTTGTCTGGAAGATGCATCCACTGATGTCAGTGGGGTGTTAAAGTCCTCTACTATGACTTACTGCTGTCAATCTCTTTCTTAAAGTCCACCAAGAGTTTTCTTTTTAAAATATATTTAGGTGCTCCTATAGTGGGTGCATATATGATTAGCAGGGTTATATCCTCTTGTTGGATCGATCCCTTTAGCATTATGTAGTGGCCTTCTTTGTCTCTTGCTATGGCCTTTGTTTTGAAGACTATTTTGTCAGATAAAAGTATTGCTCCACCAGCTTTTCTTTGTTTCCATTGCATGGAATATTTTTGCAATCCCTTTACTTTTAGCCCGTGTAAATCTTTTTCTGAGTTCTGAGGTAGGTCTCTTGTAGACAGCATATGGTTCCTGTTTTCTTATCCATTCAGCCACCCCATGTCTTTTGAGTAGAGCATTTAAGCCATTCACATTTAAGGTTAATGTTGATAGGCACTTACTTATTGCCATTTTAATTCTTTTTTTAAATGATGAAGTATTTTTTTAAGATTTTAAAAATTTATCTTTAGAGGGGAAGGGAAGGAGAGAAGGAGAGAAATATCAATGTATGGTTATCTCTCGTGTGTTCCCTGCTGGGAAATGGCCTGCAACCAAGGCATGTGCCCTGAATGGGAATTGAACCTTGATCCTTTCATTCGCAGGCCTGCGCTCAATCCAGTGAGCTACACCAGCCAGAGTGCCATTTTAATTCTTGGTACCTATGTTCCTCCTTCTCTATATGTCTTCTTCTTAGAGCAGTCCCTTTAACATTTCTTGCAATGCTGGTCTGGTGGTCAAAAACTCCTTTAGTTTAGGGTTTTTGCTTTTTTTTGGTCTGAGGTCTTTATTTCAAGTTCAATTTTAAATGATAACCTTGCTGGATAGATTAATCTTGCATTCAGATCCTTGCTTTTCATTACTTTGAATACCTCATGCCATTCCCTTTTGGCCTGTAGTATTTCTGATGAAAAATTAGCTGAAAGTCTTATGCAAACTCCCTTGTAGGTAACTAACTGCCTCTCTCTTGCTGCCGTTAAGATTCTCACTTTGTCTTTAACCTTTGCCATTTTAATTACGATGTGTGTTGGTGTGGACCTCTTTGGGTTCATTCTGATGAGGACTCAGTGCTTCCTGAACTTGTGTGGCTTCTTCCTTCACCAGGGTAGAGAAGTTTTCTGTCATTATTTTTTCCATCAGGTTCTCTATCCTTCGCTTTCTTTCTTCCCATTCTGGTATCCCTATGATGTGGAAGTTGTTATGTTTTGTTGTCCCAAAGATCCCTAAAACTATCCTCCTGCTTTTTAATTCTTTTTTCCCCTTTTGCTGCTCTGATTGAGTGTTTTTTCTACCTTGTCTTCTAATTTGCTGATTCAATTCTCTGCCTCATCCAACCTACTGATTATTTTCCTTCTAGTGTACAGTGGAACCTCAGTTCTTGAATAGTTAGTGTTGGAAGGCTGTTCGAGAAGCAATTTGTTCAGAAACTGCATCATTTTTTCTCATTACAAATAATGTAAATTGAATCAATCCATTCCAGACCCCCAAATGATTCTGTTTGAACCTTTCTTACATACAGTACATGTTTAATGCAATGTTTGATCTACAAATAAACACTTAAAAAACAAAAAGAACATGAAATGTAAATGAAAATTTAACAAAAAGGAAATGAAATGTACAGTAAAAGAGGAAAATTTATGTACACACTAGAACTTACTTTGAATGTTGAGAGCCATTAATGAGTGACAGAGAGAGAGAGGAGGGATGGATGGATGTTATTACTTGGAAGGGAGACCCCATCCATAAAAACGTCAGGTAGCTGTTCTTCTAGAGGTCTTTCTCTGTTTTGCCTCTGCCTCCACTAGAACTTGTTTGGGGCTCCCTGGGCTTCTGTCTCACTAAAGACCTACCCAATGTTTGTTTCTGCTGGTGTTTTAACACTTGCCTGAAGTGAAACACTGCACTGTCATTGAGCAAGTTTATCACAGTTTCCTACTTCTTTGTCAGGGTGATATTTCTTAATAAAACTTTGCATTTCTCCCCATTTCACAAGCATATCCTTGATTAGTGAAGTAGGAATATCCACTCTTCCCTCTTTTTCTACCTCTTCAATTGCAAATTGAATTAAGTTCCAGAACCAAGGTTCTACTGAACATAAAAGTGCTGTCGAGTTGAGAACCAAATTGTTCAAGATGGGAGACACTTGAGAGCTAAGGTTTGACTATATTCTGTATTTCCGGTATTATTCTTCATTTCCACCTTGTTATTTTTCATGGTTTCTATGTCATTTTCCATGCTGTTGAGCATCCTTATAACTGTTACTTTGAACTCTGGTTCTGATAAATCGCTTACCTCCATTTCATTTAGCTCTTTTTCTGGAAATTCCTCCTATTTTGGGCCTATTTCTTTGTCTTCCCATTTTTGCTATCTCTTTGCGTTTGTTTCTACGTATTAAATAGAACTGCTACGACTTCCAGATTTGGTGGGCTGGCCTTCTATAGTAGGCGTCCTGTGAGGGCTAGTGGTGCACTCTCCTAGATCAACTGAGCTGGGTGCTTTAGGAATGACCTTTGTGTGGGTTATGTGGGCCCTCAAATTATAATTTGTTCTTAACTGCTATTGTCCTGTTCATGGGTGAACTTGACCCTCAGGCTGTTGACTGTACAGCTTAGCTCTGACCACATCATACAAATTGTTATACAGGTGCTTAGCAGGCAAAACAAAACAAAATTGAAAACAACTGAAAAAAAAACCAACCCAAAACAAACCAACAACAAGAATAAAAACAACAAACACCAAAAAAATCAGAAAAGAAAAAAGAGACAAAAACAATAAAATAATAAAAAAAAATTTAAAAAGAAAAGACAAAACCAGAAAGAATTGGAGAAGAAAAAAAGAAATGGATAAGAGAATATGAAAGGAAATAAGAAAGAGAAAAGAAAGAAAAACAGTAATAATAATTTAAAAAGTAATAAATACATATATAGAGAAAACATAAAATAAAGAATAGAAAAGGAAAAGTGGGAAAAAATTAAAAAAGAAAAGAGAAAAACTAGAATAAGAATAGGAAAGACAAGATAAGAAATATGAAAGAAAAAAGTGAAATAGAAAAGAGAAAATAAAGAAAAGATTAAAAACAAAAACTGTGGTTGCCTCAGCAGTTGTGCCTCCTGCAGTCAGTCTCTGGATATGCTGAATGTGGAGCCCCCTGAATCCCTCTCCAGTGGTTTTTGGAGCTGGCCACTGGGCCATTCTCGGGCTTCCCAAGATGTTCTTTGTTGCAAGGCAGTTTCAAACACCGACCTTGCCTTGCCTTAGGCAAGTCTGTCAGGCGAAGCTTCTAGTAGACCAGTGGGGATGGGGCCTTGGAAGCCCAGAGGGTGGGGATGCCTGGGGTCTTATCCTTTGAATGTCCCCCAGTCTGAGCTTCTGTCCCTATACCCACAGAAATGAGCTTAGCAGGGGGAACCAGGACCTGGCAGGGGTGATTCACACAGACTCTGGGGTGTTGTTCACTCTCTGTGGAGGCGGGGGGGGGGGGTCTCAAGCACTTTTTCTCCTTCCCATGGCTACACTGCCTAAATTTGAACTCTGCCCCTGGTAATGTAGCCACAGAGCCCAACAGACATCCACCCGACTCCTGGACAGTAGCCCACTTGGAAGATGTACTTGCAAAAACCCAACTCACCATGGCTCCCTAGCATGTCCCTGCTGCCTAAGCAAGCTGGAGAGGATCAAGAAAAAAAAATCTCTGTGCAGCCTGTGACAGCAGCAGGGACTGAACCTCCCAGCTCCTCCAGGGCTCCAAAAGGGCCAAATGTCCCACTCCTTCACGCAGTCTGACTGAGCAGGGTGGGGCCAAATTTCCAGCCTAGAGCCTGCCCTTTTGTCTTGGGGCAGACTAGCAATCTCTGCAGGTCTGAGGAGGAGCACTACCCATGCTGCCCAGTGGGGGACAGCAGTCCTCTTCCTCTAGCCTTAAGAGCCAGACTGGCTGTCTGCCCAAAATTCATCCAGAGAACAGAGGACCCTTCAAAACCACTGCTGGGTGTATGAAGCAAACTTGTCTTCTGGACTGCAACTGCCACATGGCTCCTCCAGCAGACACAGATTGGAGTGAACTTCCCAAGCTGGTGTTGTAAGAATAGGCTCACTCCTTCACTTGGATGGTGCTCTTGGAGTCTCCCAGGTGGACCAAATCCTCACTACTTCCCACCGCCTGATGCTACACGGCCTCCCCTTCCCATCTATTGTCGCTCTGGATTAGGAACCCCTGATTAGGGCTGAGACCCCACGCTCCCGAGGGGAGGGAGGTCTGCTGCCACAACCGTCCTCCAGCTTCCTGGTTGTTGCATCTGAGAGGACTCACCCTGTCCTTGTCTCTTCTGTCTTTCTCCATGCTTCTGCTTATAACATTTTAGATAAGCTATACTTAACTGTTTTTTCAAGTTGACTGCTCTGCAATTTAGCTGCAAATCCAGTCCAAGTCTAGAAGCAAGCGGACTGAGCGTCCATCTACTCTGCAGCGATCCTTCTTGATCTCTCCCTGTGTTTGTTTCTATGTATTATGTAGAGCTGCTACATCTCCTGGTCTTGGTACAGTGGCCTTATGTAGTGGGGTTTTTTAAACTTCCCATTACCAGTAAGCCACAGTAGGAATGTATGCTGCCATCACCACGCCTGCTGCTGAGCTGAGACATAGGACATCGTAGGCAGGTAAGCAAAGGTCACACAATACTTTCTAACCAAAATTTGGCAACCTTTTTTTTTATTAGATTCCGAAGTTCCAAAAAAGTTGCTCCCTCCATTTTTGGCATCTTAATGGTTTTTTCAGCGGAAAGAATTAATTGTTACAGTGCTCTGCTCCGTTATTTTCCCCAGCATGTCTCCCATAAACATCTGTAAATTGTTATGCTTAACTTACAATATTAAGCCATTTATTTTCTTTCGTCACACCTCATTTGTTCAGGCTATGTCCTCTGCATGAGACATCTTTCCCACTATACTTTGAACGTATTTAAGATAGTTTTCTAAAACTCCTTGTAAAGTAAGTGCAAGGCCTATATAGGCTTTTATTCAAAGTTAGATGTATTCTTTAGAAACCATTCTCCCAACTTTGAGATTTACCTAAGTGCCTCTTCTTTATACTGCCACAGCACCTTCATTCTTTAACAATTCACGACATATCTGAAATTACCTGTTACTTTCTCTGTCTCCCTCACTAAGGAGTAACTTGATGGTAGTCACATATGTAATGCATTGCCTTCAGGAGCATTCTCGTTACAGGCAATGAATCTCAGCTGGAGGAGTACAATCCCCTCCATCCTTTACCCTAGTTGGGGATTGCCACATTAGACTGTAGGCTCCTCTTCTGTTCTCCTAAAGCCCAGCATAATGCCTGACATACAGGAGCTACGTGGTGAATAGAATTATTGCACGGACCTATAAAGTTTAGGCAATACATGGAAAGTAACGAAGTAGCATACAGCAAAATAAATATCAAAATCTTATTTTTCACAATATCAACTTACGTTCTGGTTGCTTTTCATTGGGTGTAATGGATCGCACAAAATCTTGTGGCGTCATAAACACTTCAGATTCACCATGCTCACTGATCACTTTCAAGGTGGCGAAATATCGGAAGATTTTGTCTGGTGTGGAATATGCCCTAATCCTGTTCTCATATTCCATTACCTAAAATTAGAAATTCAGAGTTTACTATTAAGCAATCCTCATTTTTATATATTTTGTATCTTATTTTGAGAAGTTTGATTATATCGCTTTTTTCTATTACTGGATATTTTTTACATTAGATATAAACTTGAATTTCAAAACTCTTGAAACTCTTTCTTCCAATATGCCTTTCATACTCCATTTGAGGTAATACTTGTGTTAACTTGTTTAGAATTTTTTAAAAAAGAATTTTCTAATAATAATGCCCTGGCTGGTGTAGCTCAGTGTACTGAGTGTGGCCTGTGAACCAAAGGGTTGCGGTTCAATTCCCAGTCAGGGCACAGGCCCGGGTTGCAGGCCAGGTCCCCAGTAGGGGATGTGTGAGAGGCAACCACACATTGGTGTTTCTCTCCCTTTCTGTCTGTCCCTCCATTTCCCTCTCTAGAAAATGAATAAATAAATAAATTTTAAAGGCAGAATTTTGTTATTTCTGAAGTCACTGAAAGCTAGCAAAACTGAAAAATTTTGGGTATAAAGCCATATACACAATGGCCTACAGATTCTTAAATACCAAGTTTTTTTTTTTAAAGAACTGATTTTATACACTTTACTCTTATGCAATTTCCTGAATCCTAAAACAAACAGACTTGGGACCTCATGGGTATGAACAGCTAATGGTCTTTCAAATACAAAGTACATGAAATGATAACATTAAAAAAGTAAAGTTATATACCATGGAAACTCAATTATTAATTGGTCTCAAACAATAAAACTTCTACTCTTTTTTATAAAATAAAGCAAACTGCCAGAGATTCTCTATATACAACTTATTTAGAAAAGAGCAAAGTTGGGAAGTGCACAGCAAATACTTGAATAGGAACAAAATCAAATAAGACATATATTTAACTAAAAGAGTATAATATGAAATGAAATTCCATTTACTTATCTGGGATCCATGCCCCTATTCTGTTCATGAAACATACAAAATACTGTATCTTCTGCATAGTATTCTTTTACAAATTCAGGTATGAAAGAAGTCATTTTCACCAAAAACCAAGTACATAATACTATGGTGCAAAGATTTCTCTCATACCTGAATTTTATATGCGGAGTCAACAATAAACAGCATCTTATAAGTAATTGGTTAGAAAATGTGTCAAGGGCAATACAATCTAAACTCCCAACAGTTCAATGTCTGTAAAGCAACCCATAATATTAAGAAAAACACTGTGAATTTTATCACAAAAAGATAAGCATTAGACATCAGGTGTCTCCTGATAAAAGAATACAGTATATTCTACAGTAGTGCCACAAAGATAAAATCTGAGTCTGATCAAGACACAGAATCCAGTTGCCAATGGTCAGGTAATAGAGAGAACAGAGGTAGGTGTTGAATTTCACTGAGAATGAACATCAGGAAAATCCTGCCAGTAGAAAACCTTATTGGTAAAATGGCCTGGGTTCTGCTAGATTAAAAGATATCATCAAAAACAAAATAAGACCCTGACTGGTGTGGCTCAGTTGGTTGGAGCATTGTCCCGTAACTGAAAGGTTGCAGGTTCTCTTTCCAGTCAGGGTACATTGCCTAGGTTGTGGGTTCAATCCCTAGTCTGTGTGTGAACAATCCCCAGTCCGGGCAGTACAGTCCAGGCAACTAAGGGAGGCCACCAATCAATGCTTCTCTCCCATTGATGTTTCTTTCTGTCCCTTCTTTTCTCTTAAAAAAAAAAAAGGCAATGCAAAATTATTTCGTGGGCGAGGATAAAAAAACAAGGAAGATTAAACCATATATCTAGGGATACATATTTGGGTAATAAAACTATAAAGAATGAAATGATTCCTATAAAAATCAATTTATTGGGTTCCTCTATCTGTGTATTATTTTACAATAAAATAATTATTTTTTAAATATTCAGACATTCTCATGGACATGGACAACAGGGTGGGCATTGACTGTGGGGGTGGGTGGGAGGGGCGGGGGAGAGCAATGGGAGAAAATGGAAACAACTGTAATAGAAGAACAATAAAAAAATAAAAATTCAGATATTCTGTATGATGTTGAATAGCAGAACTAGGTTCATGGGTAAAAAAGTTACAGACAAGACTTTGGCCAAATATGAAATGGACTTCTTATGGTAACGGTGTTCCAAAATGAGACAGAATTCCATAGCATAGGAAATATTCAAGTGAAAGATGAATAAACAAATTAAGGTCATAAAAATTTTGTCCATCAAGAGGTAATGTCAACAGAGTAAAAAGGCAATCTACAGAATGAGAGTAGATAACGAATTAACCACCAAATCATATAGACAACTCCTAAACTCAACAATAAAAAAAAAAGCAAAACAAAAACCGAGTTATAAATTGGTCAAAGGATGTGAATGGATATTTTTCCAAAGGTGGTATACAAATGGCCAATAAACACATAGAAAGAATTTTAACATAACTGATCACTAGGGAAATGCAAATGAATAGTACACTGAGATACCTTTCACATCCATTAGCATGGCGAATATTAAAAAATACAAAATAATAGGTGTTGGCATGGATGTGGAAAAAATGGAATCCTTCCTGGTGACAATATAAAATGGTACAGTACTGTGGAAAACAGCCTTGTGGTTCCATAAAAAAATTAAAAATAGAATGACCAATGATGAAGCAATTTAACTTCTGGGTAAATACACAAAAGAATGGGAAGTAGAATCTCAAAGAGATATTTGTATACCCATGTGCATAGCAGCATTATTAACAATAGCTAAAATGTAGAAACAACCCATTTATCAATGGATAAATGGATGAGCAATATACAGTATATGTGTACAATGGAATGTAATTCGAGCCTTCAAAAAGAAGAAAATTCAGACTTATGTTACAGGATGAACCTTGAGAACATTATACTAAGTTCAATAAGCCAGCCACAAAAAATGCAAATACTGGACTTCCGGCCAAGATGGAGGTGTAGGTAGATACATTTTGCCTCCTCACACAACCAAAAGAAGGACAACAACAAATTTATAAACAAAAAATAACCAGAACTGACAGAAAATCGAACTGTATGGAAGTCCGACAACCAAGGAGTTAAAGAAGAAACATTCATCCACACTGATAGGAGGGACAGAGATGGGCAGTCACAGTTGAAAGGACATGCAGCAAGGTGGCAGGTGGCAGATAGCAGCTGGTGGACCAGGCAGCTGAGGCGACTGGCAGACTGGGCTGTCCCACATTTCTGTGCAGATAAACCAGGAGGAACAATCAGGGAGCAAGACAGACCATACAACTCAGGGATCCAGCACAGGAAAAGAAAGCCTCAAAACCTTTGGCTATAAAAAACCTGCAGGGGTTGAGACAGGGGGAGAAACTCCCAGCCTCACAGGAGACTTTGCTGGAGAGACCCACCAGGTCCTAGAACATACACAAACCCATCCACTTGGGAATCAGCGCCACAAGGGCCCAATTTGCTTGTGGGTAACAGGGGAAGTGACTGAAAGCTGGCCAAGAGTCAGAGTCGAGTAAGCAGCATTGTTCCCTCTTGGACCCCTCCCCCACATACTGCGCCATAACACAGCGATGTGGGTTGCCCCACCCTGGGAAATACCTAAGGCTCTGCAGGATAGGTTCTT
>PVKM010016585.1:0-26807 GCA_004027735.1 Carollia perspicillata
GAAGGGAGGCGAAATCCAGACACAACTACATAGCATCTAGAATGTGCAATATTCACTCAAACATTACTTGACAGGCAAATGAGCAAAAATGTGAACGATCACCATGAGAATAAAGTTACATATAACAAATGAAACATCATATTGCAAATAGCAGACGGCCACATTAAAACATCTATTTAAAAAAATGGCTTAAAGAAAAAATTGTTAATCCATCCAGGCCAAAAATAAACTTTCAGCAGAAATAAAAATGGAAGCCAGTGTTCAAAAGGTGAAGAAAAACAAAAGAATCAGAAGAAATTCTAGAACTAAAACTAAAAACATTTGAAAAAATAGTCATTCGATATGCATCAAAGTAAACTAGAGAATGTCAAAGAAAATGTTAGGAAGTTTCAGGCAAAAAAATAGAAATCTGGGAAAAAAGGGAATGAAAAATGGAGAAATAGAGCCTCAGTGACCGGGAGACAGCAGCACATCGTCTAATGCCCACGCGATGCAAATCCCAGAAGGCTAGGAGCGTGCAGGGGAGAAACACGTATCTGAAACCAGAAAGGCTGCAAATTTTTAAAACTTGATGAAGAACAATAACATAGAGATTCAAGATTCTCAACAAACTCCAAACAGCATAAAGACAAAGAAAACCCCAGCTAGACACATTATTGACAAACTACTGAGAATAAAGGATAGAGAAAATATTGAAAACAACCAGATAAAAATATTACATATAAGAAAACAATGATATAAATCACAGATGTCTTCTCATCAAAAACAAAGAACACCAAAAGAGAGGGACTGGTATTTTTTTTACTGCTCTGAGAGACAGGGAAAAGATGGCGTGAGACAACCCTGTACCATAAATCCAGGGAAAACATTTCACTCCCCCAAAAATGTGGTATTAATATAGAGAAAACTGAGAGAATTAATTAGCAGCAGAACACTGATTTCTAAAGGAAACTATTCTTGATGCCTGGTATTAACAATGAACACAAACTTGAATCTACAGGTAAAATAAAAGTAGCAAGAGTGGTAAAAATGTGTAAAAAAATCTATAAATACTGTATTTTCTTTTAATTTTTTTATAAAGACAAATAACTTTAGAACACAAATCAGTGTCCATTGTGGAGTTCACACATATATCTACAAAACATAACAGCAGTAGTAAAATGGGAGTGGTAACTAGGACTTCACTATTAAGTATTTCTTGCATTTTGGGTAAAGGGTTTTAAAAAAATATCTCTGAAGGATGCGTGCTGAAGACCTTAAATCAATCACTAAAATGTAATAATATAATTATAAAAATATTAAAGATATAAATATTAAAGAGGTAAAACTAAATAATCAATGGAGGACTTAAGATGGAATTTTAAAAAAATGGTTGACCCACTGCAAAACAGCAAAGGGGGATTAAAAAAACAGATAACAAAATTTTAAAAATACAAAATGGTATTAAATTCAACTACATCAATAATCATGTCATATGCAATGGCCAATACTCTACTCTCCCACTAAAAAAGAAGAGGTTGTCAGACTGAATAAAAATGTAAGACTCAACTACACACTGTCTATAAAAAGCCCAGTTTAAATAATAAGAACGCTGACAGATTGGAAGTAAGTAGATGGAATAAATGCGCTATGAAAAGAGCATAAGAATCTGGAGCAGCTGTAGTAATAGCACATGAAATAGACTGTCTTCAAGTCTATTCAATATTCAAAGAATATTACCCAAGATAAAGAAAGTTACTTCAAAATGACGAAAGGACCAATTCAATAAAATCATGATAAAGTTATAAATTATAAATGTATGTGTGCCTAATAACAGAGCTCCGAAATACATGAAGCAATACATTGACAGTGTTAAAGAAACAGAAATCCACAAAAGTAGTTCGATAGTAACACTGCTCTCAGCAATTGTTAGAACAATTATACGAAGCCAAGTAGTAAAAGAGAGAAAATATTTAAACACCATAAACAACTTCCTATTTACTGAATTATATCTGTACTCTCTAAGTGCATATGAAATACTGACCAAGGTGATCATTTGTTGTACCGCAGAATAAATACATTTTAAAGGCTGCAATCTCATGGAGTGCATTCTGTAAACACAACAGAATTAGATTAGAATTTAATAAAAATAAGACCTCTCAAAATCAGTTAGTTTAATTTTCTCATCTAGAAAGTAGAAGACAGAAAATAAAAAGCTAAAATCAATAAAATGAACTAGACAGACAATATAAAAATTAAAGCCAATTGTTTCTTTGGAATGATCAATAAAATTAGAAAATCCCTGCCAGGATTTATCAAGGCAGAGGTGGGAGGAAGGGAAGGAAAGAGGATGAGAGGACGAGGAAGAGAACGAGGAAGAGAGAATAAGAGGGCACGGGAGAATGAGAGGGAGTGGGGAGGGGAGGGGGAAAGGGGGAAGGAAAGAGATGGAGGAGGAGAAGGAAAAGCAACAACAGCAGCAGGAGCAGAACAAAGTGAGGGCGGGAAAGAACGCCATTTACCGAAACCATAAGTGAGAGACAAAGTAACCGCAGAGGCCACGACATTAAAAGGATAGTAAGGGCATATTATAAATTAACTTTGTGCCAATAAATTCAACAATTTAGATGAACTGTTTAAATTCCTTGAGAGACAAACTTACCAAAACTGAGACAATATAAAATAGAGAATCTGCATAGATTTATTCCTGTTAAGGTAATTATTTTAAAAAGTCTACAAAGAACAAATCAGACCTAGATGATTCCCCCAGTGAATTATATCAAGAATTTAAGGAAGTCCTTCAGTAAAGTGGGGCGAGGATGGAATACCTCCCAGGTTGCTCTGAGGCCAGCATAATTCTGATACCAAAACCTGACAAAGAAATCATAAGAAGAGAAAACTAAGCCAATGTGCATTGTGAATATAGATGTAAAACTCCTTAACAAAGTTAGCATATTAAAGTTTGCAATTCCTAACAAGAATAAAACTTAATGGTCAAGTGGTTTTATTCTAGGAAAGCAAAGTTGGTTTAACATTTGGAAATGATTGTAAATCAGTACAATAAACAGGTTAAAGTCATATGGTCATCTCGGCAAATACAGAAAACATTGCATCAGTCATGATAAATGTTCACTGCCAATTAGGAATAGCATGGATTTCCTTCATCTGTGACTATCCATGCACAAACGACCTGCAGCTTACACAATGTAGAAAACACTGAACACTTAACACTTTTACCTTACTTCAGGAATAGAGCAAAGATATCTGCTTTCCTCATTTCTATTTCGTACCACACAGTGCACCAAGCCAAGAAAAAGAGAAACTTCATAAAAATGAGAAAATTATATATTTGCAGATAACATGATTTTTATGTAAAAAATATCTGAAGTAATCTATGAAACAACTAGGTGAACTGATCAAGATCTCCATACAAAGTCAAAATGCAAAATTAATTTAGTTCCATATACCTGCACTACTCAATTAAAATAAACTTTAACATTGTATTTTCAATAATATCAAAATAAAATACTTAGGAATAAAGTTAACAAAATATCTAATGGTCTATATACTGAAAACTACAAAGCACTGCACAGAGAAATTAAGGATGTAGGTAAATGAAGGGATGTGTTAAGTTCATGGATTGAAACAATATTGTTAAATGTTAATTTATCTCAAATTGACCTATAAATTGGAACACAATCTAATTATAGTCTCAGTGGGATGTCACTAAAATTTAAAAGCTATTTCTAAAAATTAAATGCAAGTGCAAAGAACCTCCACTAGTCAAAATAATTTTGACCAAATCATTGGAAGATACTATCATTTCTAGACTGTTATTAGGCTACGGTAATTAAGATATTATGATGTTGACATAAGGATTAAATAAAAATGGTCCAGGAACAAACATGCTTATACAGCCAACTGACTGGAAAAAAGGATAAAACTATTCAGTAAGAAATAAACATTTTTTCAATGTAAGGGACTGAAGCTGGCTATACACATGGAAGATAGTAACCTTGACATTTATGCTACACCATAGTGATAAATTCACACCGATGGACATAATGTGAATACTAAACTTACAGACCCAAATGTAAAATCTAAACCTATAAAACATTTAGAAAAAAATAACATTTTTGAAACCCTGGGATAAGGCAAATATGTGTTCAAATGTAGAAAACAATAACAATAAAAGAAAAAATGTTCAATTTTTGTCCATCTGGACAGTGACAGAAAATAAAAAGGCAAGCCACCACCTCAGAGAACATATTCACAACATACTATTTGCCCCTGAAAAGTGTATCCAGAATATATAAGGAATGCCTACAACTCAATAACAAAAAGACACTCCTATTTTAAAATGGGGGGAAATTTTTACACTTCACTAAGAAGCATACATGAATTGCATATAACCACAAGAAAAAAATCTCAGCGTATTAACCAAGGGAATGCAAATTATGGCATAATGAGAGTCACTATATACCCACCATAATGGCTAAAATGTAAAATATTGATAACACTAAATATCAACAAGGATGTGGAACACAGAGTGTACATTATGGATGCACGCATAAAATGGAACAATTTGGGGAAAAGCCTTGGCTTTTCATTTACTTTGTAACCTAGCAATTCTCTAACAAAAACGAAAATTTGTATCCACAAAGAAACTTATGCAAAAATGTTTATAGCAATTTGATTGATAATAGCTAAATATAAGAAATAACCCAAATGCTCATTAACAGGAGAACAGATGGACGAATTATGGTATGTTCATTACAATGGAATATGTAGTCAGGAATAAAATGTAATAAACATTTATACCATAAACTATTTAGAACTTAGGCTGATGAAAGAAGTGGGACACAGAAACATATTTATTATATGATTGTGTTTATAAGAATGTTTAGACCAGGCAAAGCTGAACTATGGTGGGAAAAGAAGTCGGAGCATTGATTTCCTGGGATGGGAGTTAGGCGAAATGTCCCCAGGAAATTTGGGGGAACAAGAAATGTTCAATATCTTGACTGATGTGTTGGTTTTTGTATATGTGAATGTGTTTCTCAAAATTTAATTGTATATTTAATATCTGAATATTTCACTCTGTGTAAGTTTTACTTTGACAACCGTAACAAAAACTAAAGCCTCAAATATGATCAGTATGATATCATATTGTAGAAAAGAACTTGCTCTAGAAATAGAAAAGCTGAAAAAGAGTCCAAACGCTACATAATAACCTTAAAAAATAATTTTAACTTCTCAGTGCTTGGAATACCCATTTAAACAAATAAGACATTAATGTCTACATTTCATTCAATCAATATTTAAATTCAGAGGTTCAATGAGTGAATCTATGATTTCATAGGCTTATTATAAAATTCAAATGATGAGACAGTATACAAATGTTATAATTTGCTATTGAGTCAAGTAACAGAAACTACCTCACTGTGGGGAAAAAAGATACACTTAGGATTTCAAATTAGAGGGACAACCTGTGAAGCAGTGATTAATTTCTGCTTTTTTAACATGGAAACATGAGATGTCTTAGATGAGAGAGAATATTTTTAAAAACGAACTACAAACAGCCCTTTCAGTTTATGATCACAGAAAGAACTCTTATTGGTGCAATTAAAACTGCTTGCCAAAGGAAGTACCAAACCTGCAAGTCTTTAATATCAAAAGCCTGAAGATCAAGAAGTAAAATCCCTGAAGTAGAATAATTGACCCAAAATGAATCAGGAAAAAAAAAAAGAAAATGGTGTAAAACCAGGATTGGAATAGATCAGTCTTTTTCTCACTTGTTTTAAATTTGTCCCATATATAAAATAACTTAAAATATAAAATTCTCTAACCAGGAATAACAATGTATTTTATAATTATTTAAAGTAAGAAAATACGTGGTTTAAATCTATAGTTCATCGAAGACAGTCAACTATGGTAGGTACTTTCATTTAGCTCTTAGCCTTAATTAGAATATCAATTTATCTTCCTAAAATGCAAGAGACAATCCCCACATCACCTCAAAGATATTTTAATAAATGCCCCCAAACTTGGCAATTTGGGACCGACATTGAATTTGTAAAACAGTTTATCACAAATTAGTTCAGTCTATTTTATTGTAATAAAGACCCATCTTTTTAAATTCCCAGAATTTAAATTTAAATTTACAGAATCTGACTAACACATTGAATAATTCTGAGGGACATGAGGCAGGAGTGAAGACAGAATGCGTTTGAAACGGAGAATGGAATTACTGGTGTTCGGCTCCCTCCCTGGCCTTTCCTTGCTTTTTTCTCATAGTAAACATTTCTGAAGTGAAAGTGATGAGCTCTACAAAAGGTACATTATTTATATTTATATGCATCTAACTGATGCTTAAATCTTGTTTTCCAATAGGATGGCACTGTTATGGAATGTCTTATGAATTTAAGAAACCAACAGCCATCAAATAAAGATTCTAAGAGAAATATCAGCCAACTTATTAAGTTAAAATATGACAAATTATTAAAAGATGCCTGAAGTCAACGGGACAATACCCCCTGTGAAAGTTTTACTGAGCAAGGTGTTTTGGACAATTCTACTTGAATTGAATATTAAGAATCTTTATGCTGGCAATATAGCACAACTTACAAATAAAAAGGCTGACAAGAATATTTTGAGTCTCCTTTTTTCATATTTTCAAAATAATGAGATCTAATTAATCAAGTGCCCAAATAAAAAGAAATTAGAAATTTGTAGAATCATGATAATGTTGATAGTAAGTGGATTAGAAAAATTTAGAAATCTACAACCTTAATATTATTACCTAATATTTACTGATGGTCTACAGCACACTTACATTTCATATGCTTTATTTTACTCACCTCTTTGCACTAGCCCTTGAGGAATGATTTTATGTCTCCATTTAAAGAAGAGAAACTGGCATTCAAAGTTCAGGTAACTCGCCCAAAGTTACGTATCTGTTAATGGCAGAGGCAAGACTTGAACCTAAATCAGGCAAACTCCAAGACCCATGGTTTGCCATTTGTATGTTGTTGGTTTGTTTTTGTTTTACCACATCCACGACTGAATTAAGTTGTTAACCTACAGTATTTACAGTCTACCCTTTCTCCTTCCATGAAGAATTCATAGCCCCAGAGCAAAGCCAACTGCCCATGACACCTCAGCTTAGCCAGCCCTAATGGGGTCCATCATCGGTGCCTAGAAGTATTTCCCATGTGGCTGAAGCATCACATGAAGCCAGAAAAGCCTAAAAAGCGCCTCTGCCGGCATGTGAACATAATGGTTCAAAAAGCATGTTGTCCTGCATCTCTAATCAGGACAGCTTAAAGATGAAAAAGAAAAAAGTCCCAAGATCCCAAAAGACTTGTTAGAGACAAAACTAATGGGTACATTGTAAATTAACAGTTATACCAAAATGCTAACGGTTTCCAATGGGTAAAATGAAACAAGAAAAGATTTCAGTCTGTTGCCATTCTTAATCATTGGCATAAGTGGGAAAAAAACAGAAACAAAACATTTGGAAGGTTGCCGTTTGGTCAGGGCTGTCTCTCACAGCTGAATGTGAGTTGGGGCCTCCAGGTGTTTGCCCACACTTTGTTACTCTCCTTCCATAATTGCACTTACTTGGCAAAAACAAGAGATTGAAACAAAGGGCATTGCTTATGAAGAAACCAGGGGACAATTTAAATGTAAATAGTAGGTAGTTACTCTACTCTTGTTTTCCATTGTGAATATTTTTCATTTCAATATCAAGGTCATTAAGTGTTAGATCATTTCTCAAAGGGAAATATCCTTGTCTTTGCTCGCATTAGAATAGTCTTCAGATCTAGCTAATGTTGTTTGGTTCTTAGTCTTGACAGTTTCATTTTTTAAAAGGTAATTTACTTGCCAGATAACATAGGGAGGCCTATGCTGAACCCATCGGCCTTCAACAAATTTTAGAAATAAGTGAAAACAGAAACTCTAAACAAACAAATAAAAATCATGTGGGCAAACATTAATTCAGTCCAGTCTTTCTCTTTCTCTCTCTCCATTTTTCCTCTCACTCAGCTGAAATGTTCTTATAGTCTGGATGTTTTCATGCTTCCTCGGTCCTCCCAGACTGAAAGTAATCTGACTTGTTTTAGCATGCAAGTCTTTGTCATTTCCCCAAAAAATAATTTGTAAAGGCAGAGGCATGGAGAACAAGAGGGCAAAAGGGGATATTCTCTGGACAGAGGAAAAAAGGCTGTCTGGTGCCCCTCAAATCATACAACCTGAAACTCCACTGTGTGAGCCCAGTTCTGAACAAAAAGGGAATTTTCTACTGCAACTCTAAACTCTGTAGCTTATGTCTGAGTATTAGACATCTAACTACTTGGCTGACATTTAAACACATGGCTAACATATGCCAAATTTGTTTAAAGCTGAGTCCAAAAGTTCAAATGCAGAGGACTAAAAATCCTTATTCATGTTTTCTTACTATATTTTCCTGAAGACAAATCAGTGGCAACATGTCTATGTGTGGTGGGGGTGGGGGTGTGGGGGATGTTGGAGAGAGGGGAGAAAATCCTTCTGTGCTGTGCCTTCTCCCTCAGCAAATGGGGAAGCAGGTAGACCACTGAAAGTATTTCAGCAAAGCGAGTCTTTGTGACCAGTAGAATAAACACATTTTATTTTTGTTTTTTTAATTTAATCTTTATTGTATTTTTCCCATTACCATTTAGTCCCCTTATACCCCCCTCCCCAGCAATCACCACACTGTTGTCCTTGCCCATGAGTCCTTTGTCCTTTTTCCTTCTTCCTTAATCCGTCCTCTCCTTCGCCTTCACTGCCCCCCACGCTAGCTGTCATTTTAGATGACAGCTGAAGACAAGGGCACGGTTTATCAAGAGCAGTGGAACACTCCCACGATTCCATAAAGGGGTGATATAGTAGGGCAAAGTTTTCGAAAATAAGCAAACACATAAAAGCCTTTCAAGGTTCATTTCAAGTTTTGGCAGTTATATTTATCCCACATAACAGCAAATTTTCAGAGGTATGAAATATATCAGAAAATAAAACTATGCAATTTTATAATTATATAACAGTTTGTGTTCTTAATAAGTGTCTAGCACTTTTTAAAAGACATAGCTCAATTATTTGATTATCACAGAACAATCCAACAAAGTAGATATTTATTATTATATCCATTTTACAGACAAAAGCTCAGATGCACTGAGAAACTAAGTATTTTGGTCAAGTCAACAGTACTAGAAAATTGTGAAGCCAGGATTCAAAGTAAGGCAACCTGACCCCAGAATCTGTACCCTTAACCATGCTGTCCTATTGATGCTTCAGGCTGGAGGAAGGGGCTGAACCGATCAAGTCTCTGTTACTCTTACTTTGAAAGGGCAGGAAGTCGAGCACAACTTTGGAAATTGAAGGGTCATTTTCAATTCTTATACCCATCTACCCACCTCCACCCAGTTATTAAAAGTAGAAAGAGCTAAAAAAAAATACCACATATGGTTTCATTCAAGAGGTCCATAGTTTATCAGCACAGAGAAGTAAGCAGCCCTGTGTAGGGTAAAGAAGGAGCTCTTCACATCATTAATGTGCCGAAAACACAGAAGCAGGTTGGTGCTAAACAAACAGTGGTAGCAGAAATGCAGTCCCCGCCCTCCACTACCGGAGAAGTTCGATCCCAGACATCAGTGCCAACTAGTACTATAAACATTCAGTGACAAAAGTCAGAATAAAAGCAATGCTCTTGACATGAAGTACATTATTAGGAAAGGAACTTCAAGATGACTTTCTATTAGTGAATGATATTTCATCAGAAGGGCAAGTAAATTTATATATGTTTCTCTTAAAAGAAATCTGACATTGACCACGAACTTTTCCCCCAGCTGACCTATTTACTTACTGTGTGTGATCATGCCTAACTTATTCCTGTGGCAATACCAGTGTCTATGCCATTCCCACAGGACAATAATCTCACCAAACCCACAAATCCTTCTCTCCAAAACTTATTTTTCAAGCTATTCCTTTTCCATAAAGCCTTATCTGATCGTATGTTTTGTCTTTGAAATTTTGGCTTTGAATACCTATACTGTCCTATATATTGTCCATATTTTATGTTATCTTGTTTTCTAAACTATAAACTGATGTTGGCCAGATATTTTTATCTACTCAAATGCTGATATTATAAATTCATAAATAAGCAATACTTAGCATGCCTGAGTGATTTTATAGTTCCATAATTACCATGTATTCTTCAACGGGATGACAGAAGATATAAAATTGATTGTAAATTAATGGCTAGGAATCCAAGTAATGACATCCTCACATCAAGGCAGATAAGAAGAAGAATTTCACAAATCACAGGTTATACATTGGTACTCTTGCCAAGATATATTTAAAATATTCTCTCTCACAATGGTCCAAACTGAGAAGGAGTTCCCAACATCCTATGTGGCAAGGTTCCATACATTTACTTGTTAAACCAGCATAAGCAAGCTGCAGTGCTTGTAACCGGCAAGCATATCAACCACTTACTCACTTTTTTTGCAGGCAGCCATTGGGGTCCTGAAGCTGGCCAACAGAGGTTCTACAGAGACTTTCAAAGACTCTACCTCAAAGGATTGGCGTTAGGCCATCTTTACAGGTTTCAAGTTTCCTAAACCACAATCCTACCCAAGGGGCAGAGGCCCAAACATTCAGCTTCTTCCACGCACAGCAAGAATTTATGGATTCTGCCAAGACGCAGGAGTTTAAACACCTGCACTCAAACCAGGTTTGGTTTGTTTCCACCATAAAGTAAAACTATTTGAGTAACTTGCAATACATTTAGCCTAGGGAACTTTATTCGGGTTGGTAGGCTATAAAAACTGTTGCCTGATTGGATAAAAATGAGAACGGGGGCATAGGTAGAGCAGTGGGGAAATTTTAGCAGGCAATACCTATAATCCAGTATAACTAATAAACATTAATATCAATAATCCAGTATACTTAATAACATTAACCATTAAGCAAATGTTAAAAAGAAACTGTATAAGTGGTTCTTCTCTAAATCTTTTCAATATTATGGTGTGCAAGAACATTTCCTCAACTACACAGTTGGGGAATAATACATCTTAAGAGTTGTGGGGAATGACAAAAATTATATTAGCACTTAATACAGTGCCAGACATATAGCGAATGCTCAAGAATGATACAATTTCTTATAAGTTTTTCAATGACCAAAGCCTTTAAATCTTTCAATGGCCTTAATCCTTAATTCTTAAAACATTAAAAGGTCTAGAATTGACCCATTTTGGTGTCTTTTTTTATTGCTGTTCAAGTACAGTTGCCTCCATTTTCCCCCCACCATTCCCCCCCACCCCAGCCACCCCCACTTCCCACCCTCGATCCTTCCATCCTTTGGTTTTGTCTATGTGTCCTTTATACACGTCCCTGAAAACCCCTTTTATAGCGTCTTCTACTCTAGCAAAGAGAATGTTATTAAAGTGTTCTCACTAGCCCAGGTATGCACTCATCACACCAAGATAACTGACATTTAATTAATAATGAGGCTATTCTCAACACTTATATTAACATATTGAATCCACAGAAGAAAGCAAAAAATATCATCCCCACTCTTCAGATGGGGGAATTGAGGCATAGAGGCAGAAGGTAAACTCCTCGAGGTCACACAGACAGTGCAGACCGCAGGGCTGAGATTGGAACTGGTATGGTCTGGCTCCAACACCTATGCCCTTCTAACTACTAAGCTGCACCAGCTCTGGCATTTGGCAAACTAAAGGTAAAAAGGTGAAAATACACCCATGATTTATAACTAAAGATACTAGGTTAAGGGCATTTTTACTCTCTTCCTCTTCTTAAAACAGCTGCAGATAAGAAAAATTTACAACCCTAAAGTATACAACCCTAAAGCATAAACTTTACAAACTATTTACCAAATAAGTTTGAAAGAAAATAATGAAGCAATGCAAATTGACCAGTATTCTATTTCTATTTTTCTAGTGTGGACTTGGGAAAATTATTCTTCTATTATCTTTTAATTCTTCAATTAGATGAAAATATAACCACTGTTGTAATGATTAAATACCCAAGACTATTTAGCCTTTACAGTTTGGGGAATATATAAAATCTATGTTAATGATAGCTCTTCCCTTCTTCCCTGAAGTCAACAGAGTAAAGAAATGGGAGAGTAAAAACACATACCTTAATTAAAGTATCATTCTTATTACTGAAAACCCTTGTTCTTTGCCTATTTCAGGTGAAGTAGAGTATTTGCTACTCAGCTTCCATTTTTATTTAGTTTTCAACTCTTGCTGCATGTAAAAAAACTCTTGGAGCTTTATAAAAACAACAATGCTGGGACCCCAATGCAGCCCGATTAAATCAAATCTCTGGGAGTAGGACCAGGAATCATAATTTTTTAATGCCCCAGATGATTCTAATCCAAGATTGCACTCCACTTTGCCATATAATGGTCAGCCTGACCTACCAAGGTGCCTATGGATGTGGTCACACGGTTGGCAGCTACAAGTGTGGTAGCTCGGATTACTTCACAGTCACTCAACAGATTGGAAAGTTTTGCAAAGGCAGGAATGCTAACACTCACCTTCTCACAAACAAGAGGGAATGGGTACAAGGAGATTATAGCTAACGAGATTCAATATGTTGCCTTTATTTATGGTCAGGCAGGTGCTCAGTTCTCTCCAAAAGTTCACTGTGTTCTTTGGCAAGACTAACATTAACCGCATGGCAGGCCATTTTACCCCCAACCACAAACCGAAGACATCAAAAATATGCAAGTCTGATCTGACATATTTACCAATTACAGGCCAAAAAGCTAGAATAGAGAAAGGAGAGACTTGGGGGCCAGGGGACTTCCAGGAAAAGCTTTATCTTTCTCTTTTCTAAAGGGGAGAAGAACAAATGAATCAGCTCCCATTTTGACTGGGTGGTGCCATTTTCCTAGTTTTGAAACAAAGTGCCCCACCAATGAGTAAAAAGCCATGACCCACAGACCCTCAGATTCGCCCTTCACCTGGAGGGAACAGCAGGCAAGCATAAGAAGTAGGAGGTTAACACTCTCTCCTATTTCCCCAGGGTGATGGAACATTGAAATACCTTGTCACCGACACAGCAGTATAGGTTCAAACAATGCCACCAAGATCTCACAAATGTTTGCTGTATCATAGCCAGGAGACTTTACAGCCAACTGTCTCATCAGCCAGGAATACGACTGGCTTTCGTGGCTGTCCTTCATAATGCCATGTCACATTTCCTCCAATGTTCTGATACATTCTCCTGAAATTCATGAAGTGGCCACTTGAGTGGTTGCCCCCCAGATGCTTTGACATGGATCAGAACAGGACATTAACTTACTCAAAGTTATGCTGCCTGTATAAAATGTCAACTTAATTCTATTTCTCATCTCAAATTGTGCCCAGAGACTTTATCCACTGTAACTAATCCAAGGTTATAAGTGACACCCAAATGATAACATTAATATTTCCAAATGATACAGTGCCCTCGAAATTAATACTACACACAGCCTCCTAATATGAAGTTAGCAGAAAGAATTCAATTCCTAGATAAAGTATCTTTTTATGTGTTAAAAAATTTATGTTCAAAATCAATTTTGTCTTTAACTCAACTCAGAAGATACTCTCTTAATCTGGGATCTGCAGCAGCTGCTGTGTCTTGTACTCTCTTCCACTGGCACATTCTAACGTTTTTTAATTTTAAAACTCATGTGAACTTCTAAATACTGAATAGGATTTAGGCTATCACATCGCCAGCTTCGTATCCTTAAAACATAAAACAAATGCTTGACCCCTATGGCTAAATTTCTAAAGGAAAAAAAATTATTTTCCAGAACTCAAGACTACACATGTCTACGAAAGTGTGCCAAAGCCAAAGATCAATATTCTCCTGGAAAAAATTTAAACAGAAAATATAACAGATAAAGTGAAAAAATGCCTTGCCTCCAGTGGGTCAGGTTGCCATTCGTTCCGTGAACGGTAGTCTGAAGCTCACGGTCTATGAGCTGGAACTCATTTTTGAGACATTTCCCACCGAGAGGTAAACTGTCAGAATCCGATCTCCCTATCCTGGGGAAAAATAACCTATCGGGATGCTCCGCCTTATCTCTCAGACAGAGCACTCGAGACTTTCCAGTCTCCATGAGCCTTCCTTCCCCCCACCCCCCCAATCACACATATTTAAAGTCTGATATTCATTTTCCCTTAGAGCTTTATATACTTAACACACTATGCATACATTTAGTGAAAATTATTTTTCATGTAACCACTGGTGCTCCTTATGAGTAAACTTCCTTTCATTTTTAGCATGCCACTTCGTCCAGCAACATTTATTGACCTCTTTCTCTGCAGCCTCTCTACTTATTTCCGCATCCCAGTGAGACCCCCGGGCACCGGCACCGTAGCCCTGCGCCACACGCTGCCTGCGACCCTGCGTGCAGAGAGCAATTTCCCCACTGACCCCACACTCACGCCAGTTTGAGAGCGCTCTCAGCCAGTCCCTGAAACAAAGCTGCTGTCGAAGCTGCTAAAAAGCTCATGACCTCAGAAGCATAGGGAGGTGTGTGCTTCCTCTCATTTTCTGAAGTTTCTGCCTACATAGAAAACTAAAGCAAATGAAAAAAAATAGGCAATTGTTAACTGCAGGAGAAATTAACTGTCATACAAAAAAAGTAACCATAGTATACCAAGTGCCTCGGTGAACAACATGTACATAGTCTTAATAATCTAAACTTAATACTTGATTTAACTAAAATTTGTTAATTACATGTTGGAATGATGGGGACATGAAAGCACGTGGGAGTGGGGTGTGATATAAAAGGACTAAATCTTCATCTTCCAGAGCAGGAAAGCTTCACACAATGTCTTAATTTTAAAAAATCAAGAAATAGCCAATAAGCATACTGCCCGGACATATGGAAGCAGATACTGGAAGCAGTAGCTAAAAATGGTGAAAAACGGTTTTCCCCGGAGAGGAGGACTCCTGGGTGGGAAGCTGGGACTGGGGACAGCTCTGTGCCTGTATCTGTGTTAACTATATGTCCCTGTGGCTTTCCAAATATCTAAAACACCTACAGGCACTAAAACAAAAAATACAAATTAATGTATATGATTACACATACCAAAATAAGGGAGTCCACTTTTCTAATTTTTGTTTTTGTCAAGACACACCCTATGGGTTGCATAAATGCACCACAAATGCAGCGCTGAGGGATTAATGTGTAAGAACAAACCCACAAATATTTAGCATACCGCAGTCTTTAATTCTAACCAAAATAAGAAGAGACTGGTTACTAGGATAGTCCTCCCCCATTTTTCTCCTTTTCTATGTGTAATTACTCATTGTTAAGCAGAGGCAAACTGTACACAATTTTCCATTTTAGCCCAAACGCTTTGAGGGAGATGTACCTGCTTGGGCTTCATAGTGCGAAGAAAAGGGACCAAGCCGGGCAAGTGAACAGTCCAGAAGAAACAAGTTTCTGGATTTGAGACACCAGGAGGGTAAAAAATCATGTCTTGGAGATAGAGACAGAGGTTTCACATTTGAAAGAAGTAGTTCCCATATGCAAATCCTGTTGATGAACCATGCTGAGCCTGATACAGACTTCACACAAGCCCAAAGTCTTTCTGTGCACGGCTAAGTTCTACTTATAAAAAGGAAAAAAAAGAGATCACTGCTACCTCTGAATGCAGCACATAGCATCATACTGTCTTTAAGGAAGGTTTTGCTCTGTTGAAAAGGGCAGTATAATCTGAGATGCTATCTTTAGTTACAGGCCAATTCCCCTCCCCACCTCTCCACATGACTCCTATTTAATGCGCAGAATTCTTGCTTTTCATCGAATTGCTGTACCTTTCTGTTAAGATTTACTGACATTTATATGGTATTTCAGGGTGTTCTATAATTAAAATTTAGAACTTGAGACTTGAAAACAAGAAAAATAATGAAAGGATTGGGGAGAAAAATGCTAATGGAATTCTAATTTTTGAATCTAAGAAAGTTGAGAAATATAGTCATCACGTATTTTAATGTATATGAAATTATTATAAAGAAATGGCAATTATAAATTTTTGCCTCATTGAATATATATCAGAAACAAGTGTAACCTTCTTCAAATATGAATTGAATACATAACCATTTTTTTATTTTACAACAGGGAACCCCAAAAAGTTGTATATTTATCCTTACAGGTTTAAACTTTAGTCACCTTCAAAGAACTCTCTATTGATGCAATATACCTATTGAGACATTTTCCCCCACTGCTCAAAATAGTGTTTGATCTCGTTGGTTTTGATGCCTTTTAGTACTTCTGCCATTTTTGTTTCACCTCTTCCACATCGGCAAAATGTTTCCCTTTGAGGTTTTTTTCATCCGGGGAAAACAAACAAAAAAGTCACCCTGGGAATGACCAGGTGGGTGGGACACAGGGGTCATGCCATTTTTGGTCAAAAACTACTGAACACTCAGCATGGTGTGGATAGATGAGCTTCTAAATCACCATCATGAAATGGGCAAACATGCTGAAAGTCTTAAAAAAAATTCACTGAGGCTGAGCACAGCCTCTCACAACATCACCAGCTGGTACGCTGGTATAGATGGGCCCCTAGAACAGTCACCAAATGAGTGAAGTCTGCACTACAAGGGGCCTGCCCTTCAGAAGATAATTCCATTGTGGGGGAGTCTCCCTTCATGTTTTATACTGAAATAATTGAACAAGGACAAAACTTTATATTAAACTTAGCCGCATTGTCTTCCTGCCTTCAATAATCTGCTCTGTTGAAACGAGCTTGACATTGTTTCCAACAAAAACTCCTCCCTGGAATGTTAGCACTTCTCTGTGTTGTGGACCCCTTCACGTTCCCCCTGGTGGCAGTGCCCAGACTCAGCCTGCTTTGCGTGTGGCAGCTGCGCGGTGAGCATTCCCCTGCCCAGGCAGCACCCTAGAGCTGTGCTCAGCCTCTGCCTCTACCTCCCAGCCTCCTGTCTGCCTCCCATATTCCTCTGCAGTTTTTGCCTGGTCTCACATGGTGGTATTTCTTTTAAAGAAAATTTCAAACATAAGGATCCAGAATGCAACAAAAATAGAGAGTCAAGCATCAACATTTATCAACATGTTGCCATATGTTTTCCTCTCCCATATATCCCCTTTTATTATGTTTTATTATATACGTGTGTGTATGTCTATAGATCTTAGTATGGTTTTAATTTGCACTGTTCTATTAGCAGTAAGGTTGAGCAGTGCTTTTTCATATCCATCATTCACCAGGGATCGTTGTCATTCTTTGTTGAGAAGGGTCTGTATTTTTTGCCCAATTTAAAAATAAAGTTGTCGTTCCTCTTACTGATAGTTAGGAGGTTGATGCATATTAGAGTTATTAGCCCTCTTCTGTGATGAAAGTTATGACAACTTTTCCCCAGTGTGTCATTTGTCTTGTGGTTTTTGCCACACACACGTTTCTTTTTGTTTTTAATATGATCAGATTTAAAATTTATTGCTTCTGAATTTTAGTCATTATTAGTTTATCCTTATACCTTGGTGAAAAAAGGAATTCACACGTGATTTTATTCAGAGCTTGTACAATTCCATTTTTCTGGTGCTAATCTTTTCGTAATTTTTAGTGTATAGTGTGTAATCTAAACAGAATTTTCCAAACAATGACATTGTTCCAGTTGCTAACAATTACAAAGGATTGCTAACCAGTTGTTCCAATACTTTGCATTTAAAAGTTTTTCTTATTATCCATGAATTTGAGTTTCTAAAATTATCACATATAGAATTACCATACTCATGGTCTATTCCTGAGTTATTTTACATTAAATTTATATGCATTAAACCAACAAAAATCACACCTTATATTTTTCAAAGATTAAAACGTGTGGAAAGTGGATTGGAAAGACATCTATTGCAAACACTACAGTGGGCACTTATGAGGAGATAAGGAAATAGAATTAGCTGTGGAGGTTGATAAAGAAAAGGGTTTAAAAAAGTCACAAAATCAACATAAAATCTTAGATAGGATGCAAATCATAATTAACCAAAAACTAAGGAGTGTGATCAGTTCTCCCCAGAGAGAGAAAAAGGTAGTGTTCAGTGTGTTTTTTAGGAAGAAAGCTGTGGCGGTCAGCAATAAAAGCATAAAATAAGAAACACCGACTTTTCATTCACTGTCTGGAGATTAGAGCATCTTGGCCGACCGACTCAAATGTCCCACCCAGCACAGAGAACGGGCTGGGATTCAGCGAGTATGCACCGTTTGGGTGGAGTACGGCCGAATGGCTAGTGTATCTGTTTGTATGGGCCGGGTATGTGTTTACTCATTGTAGAGGTAACTCCATGGTGAAAACTGAAGCATCATGTTACAGGAATTTGATGCTATTAAGCATTTAGGTCATAGAAGTAATTCTTCTGCTTATAAGGCCATGGTTTCAGGCAACACCATTTTTAGTTTGCTTACAGGAGGAAAAAAAAACAACTGTTGTACCTGACAGCTTGATATTTGAGTGTAAACTAAGAACATTAATATTATGGTTAACTTTTTATAATACAACATCTTGAACGTATAAAGTCAAAGATGAGATCCCGCATCGTGGTACAGTTATTAAAATGAGATTGCTGTTTATGTTTACTTAATTTAAAAATTAGAAGTTAGTTTGAATTTTTAAAAAAGTTTTCTAATCTCACTTTAATATTTATGAAAGGTCTGAATTCAAATGCACGAACATGGAATTTCCCAGTAAGGTTTCATTGTGTTTTTCTCTTCATCAGCAAACTTAAATTTTTTATTTATTTACTTACTTACTTACTTACTTATTATTGTTCAAGTACAGTTGTCTCCATTTTACCCCACCGCTTCCCCTGCCCCACCCATCCCCACCTCCCACCCTCTAACCTACCCCTTTTGGCTTTGTCTATGGGTCCTTTATACATGTTCTTTGATGACCCATCCCCCTTTCCCCCCACTATCCCCTCCCCCATCCCCTCTGGTTACTGTCAGTTTGCTCTTAATTTCAATATCTTTGGTTATGTTCAGCTTGCTTGTTTGTTTTATTGATTAGGTTCCACTTATAGCTGAGATCATATGGTATTTTTCTTTCACTGCCTGGCTTATGTCACTTAGCACAACGCTCTCCAGTTCCATCTAAGCTGCCACAAAGGGCCCAGTAAGTTTTCATTGTTGAAGAAATCATTGTTTTTTTATTTATCTTTCAATAAAAAATGAATTGTACTACCCAGGTCATTGCGTGAAATGATTCTAAATTGTTAAAATAATCAAGTTGCTCTATGTGTGGACATGCAAAACAAACCATGACTCCTGCCCCTCGCTCCCAGAATATCTCATAAAAACAAGGAATGATATTTGATCAACTGCCTTCTTTCTTTCAGTGCCTTCTTGGAATTGACATTTTCAGTACACATTCAGCCATTTATATGTTAGTCCTGCCAGAAATAATTTATGACTCTTTTGCCATTCAGAATCCACATAAGAGGTCTCTGGGCCACGGTCACCTCTCCCTATTCCTAGAGAGGCCCTCCTTGACAGCCTGCACCCTGTCCTCTCAGAGAGAAGAAGACCTCAAAGGGGCCTGCATCCTTGCTACCTGCAGAGCGATGCTCCGGCTCCAGCCTATGGCACCTTCAACCCCTGGAGGCTACTTAAAAAGGCAGAGTCTCAGCACCGCCCTCCCTCTAGGTCTACTGGATTGGAATCTCCATTGAAACCGAAGCCCTAGTCAAATCACATGCACTTTAAGGTTTAAAAGGCACTGGTCTCCTCAAATCTGGCCAATCATCAAAATCACCGTGGAGAGCTTTTCTAAAACATTAAATCCTGCATCTTCCCAGTGGAAATTATGATTCACTTCGTTTGAAATGGGTCTAAATCTCTGCTTTTAAAATTTCTGTGCTGGGTGAAATTCAGGAACTGATGCACAACATGTTTTCATCAGTAATGCCCAGAGATTAATTCCATCAAACCGAACAGCTGTTCAGTTTCGTCCAGGAAAATTGCTCTCCTCTAATGTGAGAGATGCAGATGCAAGTCTGAAACACCTGACAATGTCCCTTTTGAGGGAAATATTCTCTCCTCTATAGAGGAGGAAAATTGCAGCTAGAAATACACGGTGATTTGTTCAAAATTACATTGTTAGTATGTAATTCCAGGACCGGGGACTGAACATAAACATTCTGCCAAAAATACAGGATTCTTCCCACCATGCTGGAACTGTCCTTTCCTCCTTTGTCTTCTACAATTACTGAGCCTGGATTGAAATGTTCCTTATTGCTCTGAGGAGGTGGGCAGAAGACCCCACTTCCACAGTAAGTCGTGTGTTCCCTTCTCTCTGGAAGAAGGAGTAAATTGCACTAACTGAAACTACAGTTATATCTTTGTTTCTTATCAAAGTTGTCAGGTATACAATTTGCTAAGCTCTAAACTCTAAATTTAAATATTATTTTCAAAATTCATAGGGAAAAAAATGCCATGATCTCACCAAACTATCATAACTTCTATATTTTTTAAGTATTTAATAAGATACATTTAACTTTTTCCACATTTCTTATTCTCATTCAAGTATAATTGTCTCCATTTTCTCCCCACCATTCCCCCCACCCCAGCCATCCCCACTTCCCACCCTTGATCCTACCCCTCTTTGGTTTTGTCCTTGGGTCCTTTATACATGTTCTTGAAAACCCTTCCCCTTTCCCCCCCATTACCCGCCCACCTCCCCTCTGGTTACTGTCAGTTTGTTCTTTATTTAAATATTTGTTCTTTATTTAAATATTTGCTTGCTTGTTTGTTTTGTTGATTAGGTTCCACTTATAGCTGAGATCATATGGTACTTGTCTTTCACTGCCTGACTTATTTCACTTAGCATAATGCTCTCCAGTTCAATCCATGCTGTTGCAAAGGGTAGGAGCTCCTTCTTCTGTGCAGTATTCCATCATGTAAATTTACCATGATTTTTTGATCCATTCATTTATTGATGGGTACTTAGGTTGCTTTCAGCACTTGGCTATTGTAAATTGTGCTGCTATGAACATTGAGGTGCATAGGTTCTTTTGAATTGGTGTTCAGGATCCTTAGGGATTAATCCCAGCAGTGGAATTGCTGGGTCAAAAGGCAGTTCCACTTTTAGTTTTCTGAAGAAATTCCATGCTGTTTTCCACAGTGGCTACACCAGTCTGCAATCGCTGCACCAACAGTGCACTAGGGTTCCCTTTTCTCCACAACCTCTCCAACATTTGTTTGTTGATTTTTTTATGATGGCATGAAGTGGTACTTTGTTGTGGTTTTAATTTTCATCTCTCTGATGGCTAGTGATGCTGAGTATCCTTTCATATGTCTCTGGGTGCTCTGTATGTCTTCCTCAGAGAAGCGTCTGTTCAAGTCCTTTGCCCATTTTTTTAATTGGGTTGTTTGCTGGTTACTGTGTGCCAAGCCCAATGCTAGGAACTTCACATATGTAACCCATTTTTGGGTCCAGTGAAGTGTTAAAGTTTAATGACAGGGACCATAACCTGGAGAGAAACCAAAAGGGCCTGTAGGAAGAGCTGTCACACTATGTCATCATGAGAGACCTCCAGGAAGACCTCTATGTTTACTGTGTAGCTGGCCAACGTCTGTGGATGAGTCACCCCTGGAGCCTGTGCCACAGGCCACACTTGCCTGAGATCACCAGCTCTTATGCCCCCCAACTTCTAACCAGCATTCCAAACCTTCTCCAGGTGAACTAAACCAAATTTTGGACTTGCATTGACCAAGTGCATGGTTCTAACTTTGTTTATGAACCAAACAACAAAAACTTCAACAGCACTTACTGAGGGATCCGGGCCCTAAAGACCTTACCTTGCCTTGTAAAAGAACCAGTACTGGGCACAAAAGAAGATCCGGCAAACCCCTGCAGCAAACTACGAAGTGCATTTTCTACGTACAATCTTGGGCATTCCCCAGTAGATTAAGCTCCAGTACCAAACAGAGATAATGGACTTCATCACATACACTTTGTTGATGGACTTCACTTCCCTTTTTTAATTTCCCACTCTCCAACTGGTTTCCTGGAATCACCATCCCCCATCAAACTCCTTGCAATGAAATCCTTGTATTAGAGTTTGTTTCTGAAGAACCCAAAATAATATACTTACTCTGCAAATGTAGGAGTTAATTTTGGTGGGTTTGGGGTGGTCTTACTTCCTCCGCTTGTTTCTGTACTTTATAAACCCTCATCCAGACCTTGGAAGGATGACACCTGAAGTCTCCTTTTTGTGTACTGCATTCTCCTTGACCTAATGAGCGACGAGGGCAACACTAGGCTCAGCATCTCTGGTTCTGGTACAATTGCCACTCCTCATTAACTGCCTGCCTTCAGTCAAAGGGAAAGACCTCACCAGGGCTGTTGTTCTCTTGGATAAATAGGGATAACATACCTGCATTCCTGTTATCACAAATTTGTCATGAGGATAAATGTTGACTGGGACTAGGAAAGAATAAAATATGATGAAATGTCAGAACATCCATGCCTTTGTTCTCCCAGGAAGAATACTCTCTGAAATCCCACTGCCCTGGTGTGACTGGCAGCAGCAGGGAAGAGGCTCTGAGCCATCCACATAACCGCCCCCTTCCAGGCAGCCTCTGCCTCTCCCTGTTCCACAGCACCGAAGGCTTTTGTAACCAGTGTAAGTCCGGTTCTGTTCTATCTTATTAGGAACATCAAGACAATCTAATTCTCTTTTCACAAACTGTGCCCCCAAATCATTTCATTTCGTGTTCAGCCTAAGTCAGCAAAGGAGCTCCAGTCTGTAAAAAGCAGTCTTGTGTGCACTTTGCTGCTTTGTGTGATCCTAACAAAAGGATCTGAATTTCATGAGTTTTCCCCTCCCAGCATTCATAACAGAGACATGCCATTTCCCCTGTCTTTTAAACTCCAAGGGAAGATGTTGTCCAAGGCAGAGAACATTTATTATCAGGTATTTATTTTTCAGGTAGCATTTCCCCTGTTGTGGCTTAATGTAGAGATGGTAAGTTAAAGCTCTCTTGTAATCTACATTTTAAATAACTGTGACAGACGTCTCTCACACTTCTTGGTTCAAATGATGTAGAGCTCTTGAAAGGAAGAAAGGCTTTAGGAGGAAAGAAATGAGGAATGTTTGTTGCATCAAGTTGTAAGAGATTAGACCTCCCCAAACCTTCTCCCACTTCCAAATTCTCTGTTTCTACATTCTATTAGAGGCGGTAGTAACTATAATACCAAAGAGGCTTTTATATTATGGTCTTATTAAATAGCTGTATGGCCTTCAACAAGAGACTAAACCTCTGTGAACGGTCCCCCAGGAAAATGGGGATAATAGTCATGATGCCTACCCCACAGATAAAAGTGCCGAGTTCCTGCACATAGTACACTTTCAACAAATGCTCACTGTTACTCTCACTATATTGGCAGCATCGGTGGCATGAGTACAACTTCTTCTTTTTTTTTTTTCTGATTCCATCTTGTTTTATTTTATACTTTTTTATACTATTTTTTCAAAACTAATGTTATGGTCATTAGGATATTCTTCATAGAAGATGTACAGTTATTTACAATTTTTTTTCCTTTTAAATGGCCATTTAGTCATTTGCTACTGAAGGCATGGCATGCTGGTTCATTGGAGAATCTATCCCACTCTGCAGAAAGACAAAATTTTCCTGAGTATCCTGAGAACCACCAGCTCTTCCGTTGTAACATGGTACCAACAACCAATACAAAGAAAAAAAGCACCTGCTTACGTTTCACTAATACCATCTTTACTTTAGTTTCTTAATGTTATTGTGTTCATCAGAGAAGGTTCTTAATAAAGCAGACTCCAATGGTAAGTAGACTAATGACTTGGCTGTCCTCAGAAATTGGAGCATACTTTTAAAATATGTGATTAATAAACTATCTTTTTAGTGTTTTTAGGGTTGGGGGAAATGAGCAAACAGTATAAGGTCTCCATATAGTTGTGTACTTTTAAAATCAGTAAAATAATAAGACAATAGTCATGAACCACCTACTTCAGGTGGCTGAGAACAGTGTCTTCTCTTTTACGAAAGGGCCCATCAGGCAAGTTGACGGGACAGTAGTCCAGTCAAAGGAAATAGTGGGCAATGGCGCAGAAGTGAAAGTAAGCCTGGGCGGATTCAAATGAGAGAGTTCTCGAGAAGAAGAGGCAAAGATAATATAAGTAAGAGAAGGTACTTGAGAAAAGGGCTAAGAGGGAACACAAAAGATACTGAAAAAATGCAAAAAATTTTATCGTAAGGGTAATGGGGAGGCTCTGAAGAATCTTGCACAGAGCAAACGGCATGATCAGATTTGCGTGTTAAGGTCATTCTGAAAGCAATGTGTCAGATGGATTAAGGCGCATCAAGGCTAGGTAGGTGGAAACTAATGCATCTATTAAAATAATTCAAATGTGCTCATTCAAATGAGATCTCAAGCAGTGACAGCAGAATGAGGAAGATGACAGCTCATATTTAAAATTTTTTAAAGAGATGAAATTAACAAACCATATTGAGTCATTCTAGGTGAGGAGAAGACAGAAAAAGATATATAGAATGAGTCCCAGTTTCTGACTTAGGTGATTAAATTAATGATGTCTTTGTCTGAAACAGAACAGGTAAAAAGAAAAAGGACATCAGATAAGAAGATAAATTAAGTTTTTTAAAATGTGGAGTTTGGATCATTCAGATAGAGTTATCTACATATATATAAGATTAACATTCTGGAGCCCAGAAAAAGGATTTTGAGCTACAGATAAGATCTGGAGTCATTAGCTAATTGGTAAGATTTCGGAGGGAGTACGTGTTGACCAGGGCGGGTGGGGGCAGAGGGGCGTGTAGGATCGGAACCGGAAGAATACCAATGTTTACGGAGCAGGCAGAACCAGTAGCTCCAGTGACAAAAGAACCAGGTAACAGTGAGATCATGGAAGCCAATAGAGAAGAAATTTTAAGAGGGAGGAAATAATCAATGAGGCTCTGCAAAACATGCTTCTAATCACTTAGTTACTGGAAGGTCACTGACAATCTCGGCAAGGAGGAAGTGGCAACAGACTGGGGTAGGAAATGGAAGTCAGGTGGTTCATTTGGTGGGTCCGCACCACCTGGCACGATGATGGCTCCCTCCGGCCGGCTGTGGAGTGATTTTGTATTGAATGGTCGCATTATATGTCGTTTTCCAGGGCACATAACAGACAGTGAGCGGCAGAGTTGTTGTTCTTCCCTCTCAGTGCATTCAAAATTTAGTGATTTTCATGCTCTGATCTGAAAGCTTATCTGACAGACTTAACACGATCACATTCATTCGACTGTGCCCTCTGCATTCTGTGCTCCTACTCAATTATTCTTGCCAGGATCTTTTAAAAAGTCCTTTTCTTTGTAGACGAGTTTAACATAAATTTTAATATTTTTTAAATTTTTAATTGTGGTAAAAAAAACAACAACAACAACATAAGATTGGCCATCTTAACCATTTTAAGTGTACAGTCCCCTAGTGTTAAATACATTTCACATTGTTGTGCAACAGGTCTCTGCAACTTTTCGTCTTGCGGAACTGCAACTCCGTACCCACCACACAGCAGCTTCCCACTCCTCCCGCCCGTCCGGCCCTGGCCACCACCACTGCTCTCCCTGTTCCCGAGTTTGATGACTTCAGGTAGCTCACGTAAGTGAGACAAATCACACAGCATTTGTCTTTTTGTGATTGACTTCCTGTCTTCAAAATTCATCTGTGTTGTACCATATAAAATGGACCTCTTTTTAAATGTTTTTGGTGTTTTTTTCTCATAAAAGTTCAAAGAATCCAACAACATATATAAATACAATTTCAAATTAACTAGGAATTATGAGGATTTATCTATCTGTTTTGTGGGCTTCCTTAATATGTAAAAACTCACTCTTATTATAAATCACTAAGTGATAGGAAACTTTCAGGGTGCCTACCCCATGTTTCCACTAACCTCACCATTAAAAGCTAACACCATTCTACTCTATGTACTGTTCTGAGATGCATTTATTGAAATCCTAGCATTTGACAGAAATAAAGTAAATACCTAACACCAGTTTAAAGCATTTACTTCCTTAAAACCTTATAACATTCTTCAAGTCACCTTTGTTTTTCTGGCAGCTAGTTGTCCTATGCCTTGTATCACTAAACTGTGGTTACTTATTAATCATCCCCCAGGAGATGACTGCAGTAACACTGCTTTGCAAATACTAGCTCTCTGGGTTAGGGGATAATGCAGGGCGCAGTATGAAAGAGAAGGGTAGGGTCAACTCCCAGGGACCAGAAACAAAGAAAAGCAGCCCGGCATCTCAACTGCTGATGGCTATCTCCTAGGCTATCAAGTGTACTGTAATTAGGCTCTCAATTTCCAACAGCATCTCAGAAACAGAAAGCCCATTTCCATAGATTTTTATTTGTATTTTGGTCAACAACAACAACACAAAATTAAAACTGAGAAAACATAACATCTCACTTCGTGTGTCAACAGCCGATGGGGATAATCCAGTCTTGCGTTCACACCTGCACCCCTCAGCTCTCTCACACGGATTTTCCAGTAAAAACGGAGTTAGCCTTAGCTGATGTGGTTCTTCCTGGTCCAGGTACAAAAGTCTAGACTCCCGAGGGCAAACAGGTTTAGTTATTTTTACTAGGCTTGAGCAAATAAGCACTAAATCTTCCCTTAAAACTTGAACTGATCCTCAGCATAACCTTTTAGCAAGTTCCAAAAGAGTTTGTTGCCTCAGGTCTTCAACCTGGAGTTTTCCCTTGTTCCCCTCTTGTCTATTAAG
>PVKM010016586.1:0-26702 GCA_004027735.1 Carollia perspicillata
TAATTTCATTTCCTGCTTTTCTGCTTTTCCTGCTTTACCTCCATCCTTTGGTAGAGCTAATAATGTCTATGCATCAGGCCAAGGGAAAGAGAGGAAGGAGAAAATGACAAGGACTCTGGGTTCATTGAATAATCAATGTAAATAGTGCAACACCAGCCACCAATTACACATATTCCCAAAGCCAAATTTTGCCACAGAGATCCTACCAGCCTTTCATATACAAATGTTTCTGCCATTAACCTTCAAATACTTTAAAAGCCATGTGGACCTAGCGTGCTTTGGAAATGACTGGAGACAGAAAACATGGCAGTACACAGATGTCTGAATTCATGGAGCCTGAACACAATTTATGACTTGTCTTCATGTCAAGATTCATGTAAAGGCAGGGATCTGGAGGTCATAGGCTCACTGTTCTTGATATTAAAATGAGCTCTAGAGACTTAGTTTAACCAAAGGTTTCAGACCTCTAACGCTCTGTGGCTCTTAAACACCAGCTAGAGTCTTGTTTTTGTTAGGGTCTCATCTCAAATTCAGGTAGGCAATGAATAATCAGAAAAAGGTTCTTAATGAAAAAGCCAAATCTGAAAAGTCGCCATCTTGAAAGGTAACAAATTAGAACTGAGTTGAGCAACAGACAACGAAAAATGTTCGTGTTGATTTAACTTTAATTAGAGAATCATAATGTCATGATTTGGAAGTGAAATGTATTTCTGTGGGATTTGTAACCATGGGAAATTTTGAGCACTTCAGATAAATGGAAAAGAGCTTGGACATGAGTAATGAAAATGATGAAGGAGCTGGAAGAACTGACTTATGGGAGAAGATGAGAAGAATTTAACATGGATAGCTTGGCTGAGTGAAGACCCAATCCTTTGATTAATAACTATGCATTCTTGAAGTGCATAAGCACCACGAAAAAAATCAGTACATGTTGGGTGTGGAAAACATGAATAATGGAATCAATTAAGCACAGTAAAATAAGCCGAATGCAAAATGTAAGATATCTATTTTGGGTTTTTTTTTGGATATGCTCTTGAGGTACTTTCAATGTTAAATATTTCTTAGTAAAATGGATGAGTTCTTAATATTTTCAATCTTTTCTTTAAACAAAAGAAGCAAAATCTCCCAAGAGGTTTGAAAGGATGTATTTTGTTTATAGGGACACAGTGGTTAGATTTTAACCATAGTAGGCAGCCAAGCCAACAACCCTCTTCTGCACAGTCTCTTAAATCAAATGTAATTGGTCCTAAAGCCATGGAAGGGGTTCTAGTTTTCCTCTGGGAAGTCTGTCTCAGAACTCTGAGGGGGGCAGAGGGAAGCAGTGGACAAAGCTTTGACACCCATTGGTTCAGGACAGCCTGAGTGCACACTGTCACCTCTTATAAGGTGTCTGGTTCCGTCCAGAAGTCAGCAACATCTGAGCTAACTCAAGTTGAGTTTAAAAACTTGAATGAAATATGTCAGCATGGTTAGGCTAGGGGTTTGATTGCTGAGACAGAAGCTGCAAACGCAGCTAAGGTGGGGAGGAGTGAATTCAAGACTCTAGGGAGGCTGGCAGGGTGGTTTAACACACCAACATAGACACCAGTCAACTCAACAAATCTTAAAATCCAGGTTAGCTACTCACTAAGCATTTCATCTCAGGCAAATGCTTTACCTTTACAAGTCTCAGTTTCTCCCTATGTGAAGCAGGGCATCTCTAAGAGTTGTCGTGACAATTTATCAAAAATTGTATTTATATAGCTCAGCAGAGTGTCTGATTCATCATGTGTTCTGTAAGCCTTAGTACTTATTCTTGTTACCAGCCTAGCCGTCTACCCTGACTATATCCTTCATTACTACGACCACACCTCTCTCTCCAAAGGTGAGGGTGTGATGGGCTGTTCTAGGGGTAAGTCGGGGACAGAAGAGATTGCCATCATTCTATTAAAAAGCATGAGGTATTTCATATCAATGTATTTTACAGTAAACCCTTTAAGGTTTAAACTAAAATCTGAATAGCTGGATGTCTAAATTAGAATCAAAATTCAGTTTTGTTATATTTCATTACAAATAATAATCGCTTCGCTTACTTCTCTTCTTTTCCCAAGTCTTAATTTGCTAGTTTGACTTGGATTCTGATATGTTACTAATTTTTGAAATTCTAATTTACATTTTACAATACTTTCGTGGGTTCCTGGTTTCATTATAAGATACCCAAATACCTTGTGTAAGATGAAGGAATATAAACAAATAAATGAAATATACATTGTTGAAATACTTAGAAAACAAAATTATATATCTATAGGTTAGGGCTGATATACTCATGGCATTAAAGAATAGAGAAATTCACGTCAATGGAAAATAGCAAATTAATGATGTTGGTTCACCCCATGGGGAAGGAAGAATAATTTAGGGAGGAGAATGCGGAGGGCTTTAGCTCTCCTGGCAATGCTTGGAATGGATAGGGAGAAATCAGTAAGATGTCGGCGTCTGTTCAATGACAAAATTTCCATTCTGAGTGATCCCGGGAAAGCTGGCGTGAAGAATGACCACTAAGACAAATGCCGTAGATCCAAAGTGGTGAGGACTCTCAAGCACAGTTGGCTTCTGCCTGTGTTGCTTGTGCTTTGGTTCCCTGGGCTTCAGCTTGTACCTTCTGATGGTGCTCATGTTCCTCACGCATGTGAATATTTGCCATCCTTACTATTTAATTTTCTGGGAACTCATTGTACATACAAGGGTTCTATTAACAGCTTTACCATCGAGAGTTTTTAACACCAAATGCTTTACCAGCACCATCCTATCCAATCACTAGTTAAATTTCTTTATTCCATCTCCCAAAAATATTTGTGATTCCATGGTCCGAATCAGAGCAGAATCAACTACATTGAAAGCCCATCTCCTCCAGGAAGGTTGCTCCAACCAGGATGTCAGAAGCTGGGATTGCAGGTTTTGGTTGAGCTTTTCTGCCCGGGTCAGTTGCTGGGAGGGCAGGGCTCTGGGCTAGGAGAGCCCAGGAAAGGAGTACTCAGAAATGAGAGCCTGAAATTGCAATGAAGGATCTTGGGTGAAGCAGATCTAGAAGAGGAAAAGGATGACAAACACAGATGGATCTCTTTGCCAGACCTCGTTGGATACATGGGCAAGGAATTAAGTTTATTAAACAAGCAAACATTAGACGTCTGAGCCAGATAAGGATGTCTAATGTGCAAACCGAGGCCTAGAGAGCATCAGTTACGTGTTCATGGCCACAGAGCTGATCACTGGTAGAGCTGGCTTCAAATCTAGGTCTCTCTTACACGAGAGTTTCTGTCCTTGACTTATACGTTATAAACTTAAGTGCAAATTTCGAAGCTACTTTTCAGGAGAGCGAATGTGTAAATTCCTTCAGTTTTCTATTTTTTCTTACTTTCTATCTCTAGCCCCCACTGTTTCTGATGCACACATTTTAATTTAGTCATTACCAGGAAAACACAGTCATGTTCAAGTCTGTTGTCTGTCATTTCAGGTTTGCGGTTATTCAAGCACACCCTTCTTTCCCCTGGAGTTGATGCTATGCTCAGAAGGCTGTTGGGCAAATGGTAAAGAGATATTTGTTTATTTTAAAGATTTTATTTATTTCTTTTTAGAGAGAGGGGAAGGGAGGTAGAAAGAGAGGAAGAGAAACATCAATATGTGGTTGCCTTTTGTGTGCCCCCTACTGGCGACTTGGCCGGCGACCCAGGCATGTGCCCTGACCAGGAATTGAACTGGTGACCCTTTGGTTCACAGGCTGGTGCTCAATCCACTGAGCCACACCAGTCAGAGTGAGAGATACTTATTTAATGACTTGGATCACAGGTGGCAAACACAAGGCCCACAGGCCAAATCCGTCTCTCCACCTTCTTTCTACCCGGTGGTAGTGCTGGGCTCTCGCTCAACTGTTAAGGGTAATAACATTTACACAGTCCTAAAATTACATTTCGCCCTTCAAAGGCCACCACGAGGCTGATGTGGCCCTTGGGAAAATGAATTTGACACCCCTGTCTTGGATTCGTCTTGGTAGCCTGCTGATGTCCATTCATCTGACTGTCTGGCTTGTCTCTCCCATAATAGTACTTGTCACATTTTAACAACATTCTTAGCTGAACCCCTACTGGGTAGGCTACTTGGTCATTTCTGCCTTAGCCCCCCTGCTATGATTGCTCTGTGACCCACAGCGCTTTGTCTGTTGGCAACTGCTACCTGTAAGTCTGGGGGACCACAAAAACCTTTGGACTGAAGGTCTCCTGGGTTGCCCCTGGCTTTCTCCCTTTATTATCTGGGGTATCCCCACCAAACTGGCACAACCACCTGTTCACCAAGGACATTACGTGAAAACTGAGGCCTGTGTTCTCCCAGCTTTGAATCTTACGGCTTGCTTGGAGGGCTAAGGCGTTTTGGCTCCCCGTGGAGGCTGAAGACAAGGGTTAACACCCAGCCTCCCCACCTGCCTCACTGATGATGAATGCTCATGGTTTGTATCTGTTCTGTCTGTAATGTCTCTTCTTCCCCAGCCCACAGCATTCCCTCTCTAGACTGATGTGTGGGTGGAGATCGGAATCAGGCTGACAACATCTACTTCCTAACCCTTCAGTCTTATTCGTGGCTCTGGAGTGTTTGCATTTGCTTGTGCAGTGGTTCCTTTTGAAATTTATTCTTAGAGCAAATTGGCCGCTGAGCCCCCAGCCTAAGCCAGGGAGGATCACTTCTAGGGGGCGGGGGCTGAGATGGAGCCACACTCCAGTTCTTGCGTATTGTCATCCAACTTCTGTAAAATAATAGTTACATCTTGTTAGAAGCATCTTTTTAAATGGCGATTCTAAGGACTAATAATAAATCTATTTTTGCAGGACTCGCAGATATTGAAAAGTTGCCTGACTACTTGGGACTTTTGAAGTTCAGTGAAAGTTACTCAATTTGCTATTCTGCTATTACTTCAAGAACCTTGACATTTAAGACACATAAAAGGGAATAATTATGTAAGTTATAAAATTAACAAGTACTGCGACAGTTCTTTGCCCCAGCCAAGTCTATCTTCGCGCAGGTGTTGGGAATTCAAGGGTAAAGCAAAATTGGCATTGACAAGGGATGCTGATTACGTGGGCTGGTGCAACCTTCACCATCAATCATTCCTGAGTGCTCAAGGAAAAGCCCTGTTCAAGCAATCTTTAAGCAATTGCCCAGACTCTTGTTCACATCTAAATGGTTTTCTCCTGGGTTCTCCTTTCATGTCCACGTCCAAGAAGAACACAGCTTCTACCTCACAAATAGTATCCTAGCTTCTTCATCCCTATTATTACTGCCTTATCCTCTCTTGTCTAAAATATGATAACAGCCTCTAGGCTTTTCCTGCTTTACCTTGTCCATGCTCTGCTTACACACGGGTATTCTTTATGGTGTGCGAACTTGATCTTCCCCCCTCGTTTGGAAGCTAGGATGCCTATCACTGCTTACAGAAAAAAACACCAACCTTTGAGCACGGTGTCCAAGGCACTTGATGGTCTGCATGTAACCCATGTCCATATGCCTGCATGCATTTACTCACTCATTCAATAGATTTTTATTGACTGCACTGTGGAAACGCAGGGGTACCTCCATACTCATTGGTAATCTGTTGTGGAACTTACGATGAGTGCTGAAACCGACGAGTGCTGAATGATGAAGCCGTTTTTCTTGCAGGGTGGCACCGTGACTCATACCAGTTCCAGGCAAGCTCCGAGGGCTGATGCAGTTTTTTCTCGAGAAAATGCAATGAGTGCAGGGTTTGATGAGTTCTGCAGATGAGCAGTACTGAGGTATGACTGTACATACAAACAAAATCTTCTACCAGGTAAGAGCGGAAGTGTGAGTGAGGAACAGGTAAAAAGAAGGAAAACAGGGAGAGAAACCACTATACAGGCTGTAACGGGCCCAGGAAAGTTGGGGAAGGCTCACCTTCCACCGCTGCTTATATTCCTTCTCCAGCACACCTTTAAACCTTTAATTCAGCTGCTGCACAAGTGTGGTCTTTCACCTCTGCTCAGTTGAGTTTCTTGATCAACAGATTCTTCGTCCTTATCTTTGACTTTCCAGAGTTGCCTAATGCAGTACTTGGCCCTCTGTGGCACGCTGTGGCACCCAGTAACCCATGGTGGAGTTAGGACATTGTTCTTTTTTAAAAAAAAATTTATTTATTTATCTTTAGAGGGTGAGGGAAGGAGAGAGGGAGAGAAATATCAATGTATGGTTGCCTCTTGTGCGTCTCCTGCTGGGAACTGGCCTGCAACCCAGGCGTGTGCCCTGACTGGGAATTGAACCGCCATCCTTTGGTTTGCAGGCCTGCGCTCAATCCACTGAGCTGTACCAGGCAGGGTAGGACATTGTTCTGAGGTTTGCCTGAAATAAGCTCAGGTTTGGAACTTTGTTGGCTGTTGAAGGGTGTTCATTTAAAGGAAGATTATAAAAAAGAGTATTTTTATTTTTTCTCCTTGGTACACCCTTAGAGTTTTGCCTTAGTATTCTTTTCTGTTTGAACCATAAGTAAAAGCCACAGATAATTTACTGTTTCATACTGAACACCTAGATCAATACTCAGCATTTTCAAGAGTGGGATCCTGTTATTCAGAGAGGAAAGCTTTCTGATAACAAGGACAAACTTGTGATCATAGAGCAAACGTTGTGACAAAAACACTGAGTAGCTGAGTGAAGAAGTCAGACTAGGCATGGAAAACTTCATGGAGAAGGTGTGCCTCTAGCCTGATTCTAAAAGAAGGGACAGGTGAAGATGGGTAGGAGCAAGAAGAAGGAACATTCCAGAGAAAGTAGTCTGTAGGTAAAGATGACAACACAGGGCATAAGATGTGGATTCTCTTCACTATGTGGATTCACACAGTGAAGAGAACATTTAGCATTTAAAAAGTGCTTGGTGGGCTTTCTTATTTATTTATTTTTCAAAGATTTTACTTTGTGCTTAGAAGGCACTTAGCCATTTCTTTATTGCTGAGTATTAAAAGGGGTAAAAAGGGCAAGAAGATTGAATCCAGATAGAACCCACCAGACAGTACATGACATTAATATTGCATGCATAATATTCCTATTTTTGAATCAGGGTTTTAGAATACAGTGGTACAGGAGACCATGATTAAAGTGTGCCCTGGGGCCTTCCTACTTCTGTAGTAATATTCCCTTTATTTTGGAAACATCTCCAATCTTCCTTTGTATTATGGGATCCTGGAGGAAGTTTTGCATCATAGTACCCCACCTACCTGGGCATGTGGGTGGGCATGGGACCCAAGTGGAGCTGGCCCATTGCAGGGTCTTTTCAAATCTGACTAAAGGCAGAAGAGTACTCCCCCCTTTCAGCAGTGAGTGAAGCTGTGCTACGAAGTGAAGACCAGTATGCGGTCATGCTCTGGCCCTCTAAACAAAGCCAGCCTGAAGAAAGGTAGCTGGAACTCAAGAGAAACTGACTTGAGAGGTCGGACAGCATCCTGGCAATGTTCTTGGCCCCACCCTGGTTGGCTTGAAGCCCAACCTTAACCTAGAGTGGTTGGCAGCTGATTCCTTGACCTCCAAACCCCACGTTTGCCATGCAAGGTCAAGTTATGTCTCTAGAACTTGCACCAGGAGCTGGTCTAATGAGTTTAATGACTTAAGATCCGCAGAATCATAAAAGGGGCTTTACGTTATTGTGAGGAGGTTCTTATGAAGGCTAACCAATTTTTACTTTCTGTATCATCAATACTGTGATTAAAAAAAAAAAGCCGACCTATTTTTATGGTAGTCTAGATTAGAGCACTACTACCTCGACTTCTAGGAAAAGAAGGTCATTAAGAGTCTCATGTCATGATCCCCGTTTTCTCAGCGCGGTGAACAGGCATTAGAGTGTAGGAAAGGGAGTCTGTTTCCTGGCAACCGGGAGTCCAATAGGCTCTTGTTGCTTTAGGTGCATCTGCCGTTCTGCGGAGGGGTAGATGGGCCCCTGCAGTGGCCAGATTGTTTTCCTGTGTTATCTGTTTTCTTTGGGAAAAGGTTGAGCTCTCTGCTTTGTTTTGTGATGTCTAGGGAGACTGTTCATGTGGATTTTGGCAAGGTTGCTCGACCCTGGATTCCTCCAAGTGCCCTGAAGACTCTTAAAAATACAAGAAACTTTTTTTGGGGGGGTGGTCCTTGATTGATTAAGGGTCCTCCATTGATTGTCAGAATGAATACATCATTACTTGAACATTTTGGAGCACAGACAAAACATTTAAACGATCAGAAACAATCACGGAAAACAAATGAAAAGTGTCTTCTGACGATCTCTTTACGACTCCTATTGCCATTGTCATCTTTGCGTCGAGTGTTTATTTAGTAGAATCTAATGAAGAACATCTTGCCAACACTTGGGGACACCGAGAAGAATATTATGTGTTTCTGAACTTCAAGGAGGTTCCCTTGTAACGATGTCAGGGCACCTACTGCTATAACCAGAATGTGCCCAGGGTATGCCAAAAGAAAGAAGTTCACAGCAATAGTAAAAACAAATACCAAAACCCGCAATATTTCTCCAGCTCATCTACTATGTACATCTTGGCCTACCATTCCCTCCTGAACTTGCTCCCAGCTAGTTCAGGCAGCTCTGAGGGAGTGACTCCGTGTTGCTAACTAACACAGATTTCTCGTCTGTTCGGCAGAGTCCATGCGTCCTCTATTGTGCGTCCCTGGGTGGGTGTCTTGGCCACCCCGTGAGGCTACCATGTTCTCTCTCCTGTTTTTGGTTCTTCGGGATGTCCCTTGCCAGCACTGATCTGTGATGCTGTCTGCTCATCTTACCATGTGTAGGTCAGTCCAGCCTCCTAATCAGGCTTCTGGGGCCTTCTCCCTTATTCATCTCATGGATCTCTGCCCCCTTGAAAGGGGAACATACTCTCTGTCACTTGTTCTTTGGGTTAAAAAGATACAGCACTTTGTGTGTTGGGTGCCTTATGGAGATCTTAATAAAGCAGCATGGTTATTTATTTACTTTATAAACTCTGAGTCCCAGGTATTTTGGGCAAGTTCTGATTGAGTTATTGGGCAAGGTAGTGATTGATGGGCCAGGGAGCTGTGGGAAAAGCATACTTCAGGTGGCACTTAAAACTATTTCTTCTTTCTCACATTAACCTAATGGGCCCGGATTACCTTGCTGACAAGAGATTCCTTTCACAAGCTGCGTCTTTGCTTTTTAGCCACATGGCTTTCCTGTTTTCTCAACCTCGATGTCCTTCTACGTATGTATGTATTTATTTGGTAAAAATATACTGATACCTCTCTGCTGGGCCTTGGGGATATCATGGTTGATGAAACATTTCTGTTTCCGTCATCGTGCATCTTGGCAGGAAGTATTACAGCTTAAAACCGTCTCAGTATTCAGTAGTTAAACAGCTTTTGTGAGCTTCTAACCTTTGCTGCAGAGCAGATGAACAACAGAAGGTTGCGTTTATTAAATGCCAAGGAGAGGAGCCCCAGAGGAGCTAAGAAGAGCAATGGATTGTCAGAAAGGCTGGACTAAGCTGGGGAAAGAAACGGCAGTTGGGCTGAGGGAATGCGGGGACTAGGTGAATGGCAATGAACAGGAATAGCGTTCCAGAAGGAATACATACAGTGGGTCCAAGAAGCGAGAGGCTGCAGGGATTCGTACACATGCATGCCAGGAGGAAGGCTCAGGACAGGATGGATTTACATTAGCCCGGATTCGTATGACAGTCGGAACACTTAGTATGGATGCTTGTGACCCTGGGTTAGTTAATTAGATTCTCTGAGCCCCCGTTTCTTAAACCTGTAAAACGAGGATAGTAAGCCCAGCCTCGTGGGTTTTCATACGGGTTATAAGAACACAGAGTATATAAAGGTAGGTAAAGCCATAACAATTATGTCTGGCAAGTAGTAAGTGCTCAAAAACGGATGGTCTTGCCAGTTTGGTTGAAGGGGTGATGTGTGTAGGGGACGAAAGGACTTGTTTTGATATTTGGTTTTTGGAGTCAACCCTGCTGTCGAGTGTGTGAAAATGACTGGGGTGCACTCTGCCTTGTTACCCGTAAGGGCAGAGACAACATCGGATGGAAAATAAATAAAAGAAATGGACTGTTTCCTTGCTCTTCTTCCAACCTCTTATCAGATGTGTTGAGCACCGGAATTACTCAGCCCGGTTCTGTCTGAGGGCAGGACACATGCTGGACCAGCTGGGACTCAGGGAAGGACGCCTATTCCCTCATTGCTTCTGCTTTGCCCTGAAAAGCTGGGGAAAGACTTGTAGGTGGTCTGACCATATCACTGTTATCTCAGAACATCAAGTTGGGTTATTTAAATGTAAAAAGCTATTTAATAAACAAGGCTCTTATGTTTCTCCATCCCCCTCAGAAAAACACCAGCTTCTGAACACTTGGCTTTATTTGCTCCAATTTTGTCTTGCCCTTTATTCGTGGCAAAATAAACTTCACTGACTGATTCAACTTCCTAGTCCTACCATTGGCTTCTAATCTGTTTCCTTTATAATTGGTTTAAACTCACAATCAATTGCCATGCCCTATGCATCGCAGCTTCAGAGCGAAGTTGCCATTTTACATGGAAAGGGCAACATAGATCAACACTTGCAATTTTCTTTCATTTAGATTCCTCGCCCATGGGGCTTGAAACAAGTCTGAAACCTCATCTGAGTGGGTATTGTAGCCACAGTTAGGTAAAATTGGCAGAATCAGAAAAAAATATGTCTGGCTCTGTTTAGTTCCCAGTGTTTCCCAGAATGCAAATTCATCCCAGAAAATCTAAGAAAGAAATGCAAATTCATCCCAGAAAATCTAAGAAAGAAAAGCAGAGAGTTTTCAGCGGGAGAGGGAGTGGGACGTTGGATAGTTACGATGAAAACAGCTAAAGCCAGGAAGAAAGTGAGGGCATTCAGTAAACACAAAAGAATAAAAACAGGAAGTAGGAAAAAGAATGATGCAGGATCAGTTAACAGTTTGCAAAGAAGCCAAATTGTGAAGAATTGTTGAAAGAACAGCACGCAGATATTGGGGGGTGATTTAAACAATTGTCTGGCTTGAACAACGTGGAGGCAACAGAAACTAAGGACTGATTGCAGAGAGAAAAATCACATGGGATTATAATTTCATTCCGAGGGTTTCTTTTATTCTGAATTACTAGCAGACTGAGTAGCTCATATCATGACTTAACTGAGCAAGGCATCCCTGAATTTGGATTCCCTGTTCTTCTTGTTCCTGACATGGCTTCTTAGCCTTTCTTCTCATCTGAAAGACCTGACACCATTGTATTACAGTTAATTCACGAGGCCCCTCTCTGCAGCGTGAGGGTGTGGAGTGTGCTCGCTGTCTGTGACCGAGTGTCCTGTGCCCAGCCAAGACTCGCGCACTTTTGGCGCTCCAGGAAAGTTGTGACAGGAATGAACACAGGAGTGCCCCTTTTGCTTGGCCAGATGGGCTTTCTGCTCCTTTCTTTGAGCATTCTTTAGACAGATAGTTTATTTTTTTAACTCCCTCTGAAGCGATGAATTACTTCTGACATGGAAGAAACATTCAAAAAAAAAAAAAAAAGAAAAGAAAAGAAAAAAAAGAAACTACGAAGCCGCAGGGCTGTGATTCCCAAAGGGTTTCCCTGCTAACGCCAAGTATCTCATGATGAAAGAACCCAAATCAGTCTGGCACCGTCACAACAGTGACTGACAGGCTGACAGGCTGTGCTTTGCCTGATAAATCGCAGAGGGCTGGGTGTGTTTTCCATACCTTGACAGCTTTAAGCTTCTCCTGACAGATGTCTGTTGAGCTGCAGCAAGAAGAAGGAGCCTCGGGGACGCCCCGCGCTGCTGCTTGCACGCGTGGGTAGATGGGAAATTGGCCCTACTTTCCCCGCTCTGTGATCTCTTCTCCTGGCCGGAGCCTGAGATATTTTCATTATCCCAGTTCTGGACGCGTGACTCTCTGTCAGTTATGGAAATTTGATTGTCCTCATGTGCTAGAACATGGGGACAGCCTACTAATAAGGCTATAGATCTGAGAATCAGAGAGACACCTTTTAGGTGTGTGCAAGTCAGCAAATATCAATGAGTCCGTGATTCTTAATCAGTAAGAAGTGGGTATGGTCCTTGTTCCGCAGAATTGTTGCGAGAATGGAAATAACGTGCCTGGAGTTTATGAAATGGGACCAGCTACGGGCTGAATGTTTATGTCTCACCAAACTCACATCACCCCCCAGGGTGACGGCACTAGGGGGTGAAGCCCGTGGGAGGTGATGAGGTCATGAGGCTGGAGCCCTCATGAATGGGATTGGTGCCGTTACGGGGCTCAGAGAGCTCCTGCACCCCTTCTACCACGTGAAGACGCAGCAGAGAGGTGCGTTGTCTATCAACCAGGAAGCAGACCCTCCCCAGGCGCTGAATCTGGTGGTACCTGGACCTGGGACTTCCCAGCCTCTGCAATTGATAACTAATGTTTGTTGCTGAAACCATCCAGTCCTTGGTAGTTTTTGCTATAGCAGCCCAAATGAAGTAGCTCTTAACTGGGACAATTTTGTATTCTGCTCCTTTGGGGGACATTTAGCAATGATGTCTGGAGACATTTTTGGTTGTCACAGCTGGGGGCAGGTGCTACTGGCATCTAGCGGCTGGAGGCAAAGGATGCTGAGCAATATCTTAAAATGCACAGCACAGCCCTGTCCCTCCCCCGCGCACATATGCAACAAGGAATTCTGCTCAACATACCAATAGTGCTGAGGCTGAGAACCCTGCTTGTTCAGCAGGAATGCCGTAGCCCTGTGCAGACGCTTACCAGGTCCATTTCTACAGGGGTTGCTGACTCATTCCACTTAAATAACCCCTCACGCAGAAACCCACTAGCTCACTCTTGCTCCCCATTTAAAAAGCATTTGGGCTTTAACCTGTTAAAGGTAGGTTAAACTGACATGTTCTGCAAACAAATATGTTTTAGTGACTTAAGGAACCGCCATGTCCTTCAGATCTGAAGGCTGTGCCTCCTCCCGCAGTCATACAAAGGCCCCCAGAAAGGCCACCTCTCATCCTTGGACGTACTCCGGATAACGATGTGGAGGGGGTCTGCTCTGGTGTGGGATCTGCTTCCTGGCTCCTGGCTTGCTGTCATTTGGCTGTCACTGCGTTGGCAGAGTTTGCTCATCACTCTCAGTGTTCTGGCTGTTATGGCTAACCCGTGTCCCTTTCCAACACACAACGTCATTGTGTTGAAGTCCTAACCCCCAGCACCTCAGACTGTGACTGTGTTTGCAGCCAGGGTCTTAAAGGAGTAACTTAATTAAAATAAGGTCACAAGGGTGAACCCTACCACCGTAGGACCATTGTCCTTACAAGAGGAGATTAGGACACAGACAAGCCCAGAGGGAAAACCAGCAGCATCAGGATCACGTGGGCATTCATTAGAAATGCAAATTCTCAGGCCTCACCAAGACCTGCTGAATCGGAAACTCTAGGGGCGGGACATAGCAATTGATGTTTGTGGTTAGCAAGCCCTCCAGGGGCTTGTTAAATGCTCAAGTTTGAGACTCCAGTTACAATGTCTTCCATTCTCTGAGATTCCCTTTTCTGTTCTTTGCACGGTCACTTCTGGTCACTTCTGCCTGGTAACTCCCCAGAGCGTCATACTACCCTTCACCTGCTTACAATGAGCAAGTCAACAGGAGGCCTGCAGAGTCAACGATGGAAAATTTAACTTTCCGATAACCCTGCCATCAAAATGAGAGCCCTGACTACTTACTCCCCGGGAAATTATTCCCCACCCCCACCCCGGACAGGGCTGTGGCATCTTTATCCCCAGCTGCAATGTTAAACGTCCTTTGGTGACCACCGGGCTCTAAGTTGCTAATACACAGAGTTGAAGAGCAAAGGGGGAAGGGAAGAGACCTTCTCAGTCCTTTTAGATAAATAATAACAGGAATAACAAATTTGTAAGGAACTTTTCAATGCACAAAGCTCTCTTTTATATCCTGAGATGTTAGTTTCCTTCTCTGCAGAGTGGGGGTAATCATATTCAGCGAAGAGGACTTTTAATACAAGCTCAGGAGTTTCATTCCCCTCTTCCCAGGTGGGAAATCGATGCAAGTGGTCCATCCTGCAAAGAGATAACTGGGCTTGGTCCTTTCTGATCCCATCAATAGAAAACTAAGACACCATTTGCCATAGCGTAGACGGATCCAGGGGGCATTATGATAAGTAAAACAAGTCAGACAGAGAAAGATAAACACTGTATAATTTTCCTCATCTGTGGCACCTGCAGAACAATGTGAAGGAACACAGAAATATACTCATGGACATGGAAAACAGACTGATGATTGTCGGGGAGAAGGAAGTAGGGGCACTGGGAAAAAGAGGTGAAGAAATACAGATCGGCCTTGGGGATGTAGGTTACAACATCGGGAATGTAGTCAATAATATTGTAATAACTGTGCATGATGCCCGGTGGGTGCTGGACATATCAGGGGGAACATTCTGTAAAGTATATGGTTATTTAACTACTATGCTGGACACCTGAAACTCATACAAAACAATACTGAATGCAAACTGTAACTGAAAAATAATTTTGACATGTTGGAAAACTTAAGAGAAAACTCTTTTGTTCCCACATGTAGTTTTTAGCACCGAGCAGGAGTGGTCCGGCCACGCAGGCCCCAGCACGTGCACTGATGGGTGCTTCGGAGACAAATGGTGCTCCTTTCCTCCTCTGGTGCATCGCCTCACTATAAATGCCTAAAAGGTGCCAACCAGAGAGCCCCGCTTTGAATCCCCTTCTGTGAATGTACAGAGGGGAGAAGACAGGCTAATCAGGGCTGTTGAACAAAAATGCATTGTGACGAAAGCAAACCACCAGTGGCGCGGTACCGTCAGCAAAGGGAGGGCATCAGAAGGCTGGCGATGCTTGCTGCAGGGGTCCTACAGGTGAAGGGGCGTCTCCTGTGACCGCTGCCTGCCTGCACCAAGGAGCCCGAGGACCACCGTGGAAAGACAGGCTCTGTCTGGAAGTTGCACAGCTCCCTCTGTGTTTGAACGTTGAACATCACCTGACTCAAAAACTCTGGCTGGTGCTACAGATCACTCACTGGCAAATAATTATCAAAAAAGCACCGAGGTCGATTCATGGAAGAGACTGCAGGAGTCTGGAAAACTCTGTTTAAGCCTTGATGTGGCAGCAGAATGAGAAAGAGTGTGCTTGCATGTGTGTCTGTGCACGCTCGTGTGTGCCTGTGTCTGAGCACGTATGACTGTGCATGTATGCAGGGATGTTTTAACACATCTTTTTTGTGCTCTTTCAAATCCCCACAAATGTTTGGGGGAGACAGTTATAAATGATGTGGAGGCATGTCACGTTGTCTTTGAGAATACGTGAATTTCTGGGAGCCGTGGACTTGACATGGGATTTTCTTAGGCTCTTGTGAGGAGAAATGAGTGCCAAGGCTTAGGGGATAATTAGAATTTGTTAAAGTGTATTTTTGGCAACCACCTACTTAATGCCCCCCACCCCCACCCCACCAAGGTGAGAGTTTGTCGTTTGTCATCCCTTCCTCTGCTGGCGTGCCTGGGACACACAGCCTCGCTCTGACCTCTGGAAACTGCCGCCCTGTTGTCTTTGGTTCTGAATGCAGATTGTTGCAGTTTGATGACATAACTAAGGCTCCATATAAGCCACAATAATAACGCAAGAGTTAGCATTTACTGTTTTCTATGCAGTGGGCATTGTTCTAAGTTTTTAAAGGTAATCTCCAATTTAAGTCCTACCTTTGGAGGCAGACTGAACACCTGTATTAATTTCTGTTCTTTTCTGTGAGTTCATTGTGATGAGAGCAGAGAAATAAGTTTTCTTAAAATAGGTAAAAAATCAGAGATTGAACACTGGCAAACCAAGGGCTGGATCTGGCCAGTGGATGTATTTTGATTAGCCTGCAGAGCGTTTAGGAAAACATTATTTTCCAACATTTAAAAACTGGTTATTTTTTAAATAAGCGTTTATGTATCTGGCCACTTTTTGAAAAATCAAAGGTTTGTCAACTCTTGTATTTCCTGCTCACAGGTTGACAATTATGTGTGGGTGAACATTGCTTGTCATTTTAGATGAATGAGGCTTTGACACCCTGTGACACAAAGTTTTCTATTCCCCTTGCCCTGGTTGTCATTGATTTGTAATTCCCTATGAAAAGATCGATAACAGCAAAGGAAGCAGACGGGGCCATCGATGAATGTGAAATTCAAATACATTTCTAGAAGATCAAAGGTGAATAGGTGGTTTTGATTTGGAAGTCTCAGCCTAAAATACTCACAGACTGAGCCATCAGAACCCTGGGGAGGCTACGGAGCCTGGGTTCTTGGGTAAACCTGGGGCCGGAAATGAAGGATGTACTTGATGGGGCCCCTCCCCCATGCCATTACAACATGTAGATGTCTCCACTCAGGTAAAAATGTGACCGTGTTCTACGTTCAACCCTCAGGCTTTCTTCATCTCAGAGCTGGAAGTTTGCACACTTTTACCAGCACCCCCGCAGCCCCTGGCTACCACTTTTCCACTCTCTGTTCCTGTGAGTTCGACTTTTGTTTTTAGAGTCCATGTGTAAGTGATACCCACGCAGGACTTGTCTTTCTCTGTCTGGCTTATTTCACCTGGCCTGAGAGCCTCCAGGTTCGTTCGTGTTGTCACAAATGGCAGGGCCACCTTCTTTCTCATGGATAGATAATATTTCATCATATAATGCATATACAATATATATATGTACTCATCTTACATCTTTACTTATTTGTTTACCAATGGACATTTTGGTTGTTTCCGTGTCTTGGCTATGAAGCTGATTCTGGGAGTGTAACATGGGAGTGTAGCTATCGCTCCAATATCCTGCTTTTCATTCCCTTTGGACACATACCCAGATGCGGAACTGCTGGATCATATACTGATTCTATTTTTAAGTCTTTGAGAAACTTCTACACTGTTTGCCATAGTGGCTTCGCAAATTTACATTCCCACCAACAGTGCACAAGGGTTCCCCTTCCTCCGCATCCTTTCCAACACTTGTTATCTCTTATCTTCTTAATGATAGCCATTCTAGCAGGTGTGATTTCTCATCATGGTTTTTGTTTGCATTTCCCTGATGACCGGTGATGCACCTCTTCATGTACCTTTTGGCTGTTTCTGTGTCTTCTTTGAACAAATGTCTAGTCAGTTCCTCCGCCCATTTTTTTTATTGATTTTTTTTTTTACTATTGAATTGTGGCAGTTCTTCATATACTGTGGCTTTAACCTGTTATTAGACATATTATGTGTAAATGTTCTCTCCCATTCACTAGGTTGCCTTTTCACTTTGTTGGTGGTTTCCTTTGCTGCACAGAGGTTTTTAGTTTAATCTAGTTCCACTTGTTTATGTTTGCTTTTGTTGCCTTTGGTGTCAAATGAAAAAACTCATTGCCAAGACCAATGTCAAGGAGATTACCCTCTATTTTTTTTTTAGGAATTTTATGGTTACGGGTATTTTTTTTTCTTAGGAAATAAGTAAATAAACTCTTTTAGGGAGAATTGCGGTTGTGAGTGTGCATATTGAGCTCCGGAGCAAAGTTCTCCTTGTTCGGGAACATGGGGCCAGAGCATCCAGACCTGAGAACCAGCTCTGCCACCCTGCTACCCACCATCATAGAACTTCAGGTCAACTATCTTCTTCCATTAAAAAATATAAATCGACACCCCAAATCACCACTCACTTTGAAAAGCTTGCAAAATGAAAAAAGGAATTCCAAGACACACATGTATAAAACCTAGTCTGACAAGAAACAGATAATTCATGGCACAAAAAAGAAAGTAAAACAAAACAAAATGAAACTGCTATGTATCCCCGGAAAGATCTAAGCACAGTGCGTCATGAAATAAAAATACGATGCCATGTAAAAGGAAAATCTGAGACGAAGAAAGTCCACTTAAAAATTAAACATGTGACGAAGACAAAATTTAAAATTGGTGTTGGTAGATAGATTTTTTAAAATTCTCCCAGAAAGTGCAAGGTGTAGAGATGTAGAAAATATAATAAAAAGAAAAAAGAGAAGTAGTATAGGGGATTGATATTGAACTTCAATATCTAATTTGCAGGAATTCTAGAAAAATGGAACAGAAAACAGTAGAGGGACAAAATGTTCAAAGAGATAATAGAAGACAATTTCTCAGGGCTCAGGATTACATGAATTTTTAGATTGAGAGAAGAATAAGTGAAGGATGAGAGAAATGACAAAAAAGCTTTCAGAGAGGAAAATGAAACATACATTAACACCCAAAACCAACTTTTTCACCACGTCTCCAGGTTCTGAAGAATGACTTGAAATCTAGGGTTTGATCACCTATAAAAATGAGAAATCTGGTGTGATGAATTAATAATCAGGTCCTTTCAAACATGGGAGAAGGTACTTAGAAAGTTTACCTTCTCTAAAGTTCTCCACGAAAGATGAATTAACTGAAAAAACTAAAAGTAGGAATGCAATTTAGTGGAACTAACCCAGGGGTCCAATGGAAATAACGTATAATCCCATGATAACAAGATTGGAGATTCTGACTCTACAACTGTCACCCAAAATACTGGCAGGCTGTATTTTTTCTCTTTAATGTGGGGAAGAGGAGAAGCTAGGAAGGGAGCGCCTCCTGATCTTTAGGAGTTCCTTAGTTCTGTGTTTACTTGGTCTTGTACCATATACATTGTACAATCCTAACTCCTACTCATTTTGTGAATGTGTATACTAGTCGATATTGCTTATTTTATATCTATCATGCAGCAATGTGGTTCTCTGTGTTACGTGATTGCATGTCTTGGATCTTCATCATTGTGTTAGTGTGTCTTTCACTGTGTTAGTGTGTGTTTCACTGTGTGTATGAGGAAAAAACTTGTGTAATATACCTAGAAAGCTAATAGGCCAATACTACAGGCAATCTGTTCCACCTTTCTCCTTAAAGATTTTTTACGTTGCTTGGTTCTCCCCCTCCAAGCCCATGGCCACTCCTCAGTCTCTTGCTTGCTCCTTCTTACCATTGCACACTTGAAAAGGCTGGAGCACAGGGTCATTGGATAGCTTCTTTTTGCTATCTTTGCTCCCTGGGTGATTTCACTTAATGAAATCATTTAAGGCTTTTAACATCATCTTCACACCGATCAATCCAAAATTATATTTCATCCCAGAATACTTCACTTTTCAGAAACTTGCAGCTCCGCTCGGCAAGGCTTTAGAATTTGTAGTCGCCCTTTGACTCTTTCCTCCGTACCTCGCATGTAATCCCTGGGCAAGTTTTGTTGGCCTCACCTTCAAAAGAGCCCCCAGATCTGTTTATTAACATCTCCACTGCAAATCAGCCTCCAAGCCGCTATCACCTCCTGCCCGAACTATCAGAACTGCCTCCTCCTCAGGCTCATCCTGTCCCTGCCCTTGCTCCTGGTGGGCTCTTCGCAAGACAGCTGCCAGAGGGATGGGTCCTTTTAAAACGCAAGGCAGAACATGTCTTGTGCTGCTAAAAACCCGTCACTGGCTTCCCAGTTCACATTGAGAAAAGCCTGAACTATGTCAGTGGCCTAAAGACTTTATCATCCTGTGCCCCAGCCTTCCACATTGCCTCTCCGATCTGCTTCCCTGTCTACGCATTCCAGTGGACTCCTGGCTCTTCTTTAAACATGCTAGGTATGCTCCTGTCTTGGAGACCCTTTATTTTCTGTCTGGAACACTCCATCCCTGGGTATCTCACTTCCCTGTCTCCTCATGTTCTTGCTGAAATATCACCTTTTTGGTGGGTCTCCCTTCGCCACCCATCCTGTTTTTTGTTGCATCCCTACCCGCCTTCCCAGCTTTATTTTTGACCTTTGGAAAAATCATCATCCCCTGAATTATTATATGTGTTTACTTATTTGTTCACTGTCTCTTTCTCTTTGAACTGGAATGCAGCTTTCCAAAGGCCACAGTGTTCTGATTACTATATCCCAAGTGCTGCAATGGTGTCTGATTCTTAGTAGGTGCTCAATACATATTAATTGAACAGGTGAATGAATAAATAAATAGGCTCCAAGTGAAATGTTTGCGAGATAAATGGAACAGAGTCCAAGGAATAGATAAAACAAGTAAGGGGATAAAAAACCCCACCAGAACTATGATTAAGAAGGCATCAGTTCCTCCTCTCGACAACTAAATAAATATTATACCTACACTATTTGAAATGAACATTCTTCTAAACAGTGTACTGTAACCTGGAAAATTAGAATTCTGTTCAGTGATGAATTTTTAAACATCGTTTTTTAAAAAACATCAGTGAAAATCGGAGCGAATTTTATATGGGTCAGGCTTTCCTTGATGTCAGATTTTAAAAGCCACGCACAAACTTTTAAGAGCCTCTTTTGTGAACACAACTTTCCCTTTCTGGCGCCGGATGGGGTCTCCCAGGGAGAGTAGAGTCAGCATCACCTGGAACCCGTGAGAAACGCCAATCCTCAGGCCCCGCCCCCACCTCATCTGCTGAGTTAGAAAGTCCTGGGGTGGGGTTCAGACACTTGTGTTGTAACGCCTCTCCAGGTGAGTCTGATGCCAGCTAAGGTCTGAGAGCGATGACGTGACCCAAATCTGGCCCCGGCAAAGACGCTGCTTTCCTGCACAGTGGAGGCTGTTTCTCGGATCGCTGGCGTGGTGTGAGTTGTGGGGTGTGACTTTCCTTATTCTTCCTGGCCTCTCACGGGCCATCTTTTTTCGTCCTCCTCTCACAACACACACACATGCACGCACAAAAACACACATGTGCACATGTGCACAAATGAACACATGCATAAACTCACACGCATCATCAGATCAGATGTACTTCCCATTGCACCTTCTTATCTGTTATTATCCATTGTCTTCCGTCTCACATACAAATAAAAGGTAACATTTCCCCCATTTTAAACCACAAAACAAATTTTAAAACTCTCTCTTGCACTTCCTTTCCCTTTAAGTCATTATCCCATTTCTCACCTTCCTTTTACACCAGAACTCAAAATAATTCTCTAGTAAGTCTCCCTTGTTTATCCTTTGAACTCACTAAATTAGGCTTTCACTGACACTGCTCTTACCAAGGTCACTCCCCTTGGCTAAATCCGAAGAGCGATGTTTAGTTCTCACCTTACGTCACCCATCAGCAGCATCGGACAACTTGTCCCGCTTGCTTCCTTGAAATATTTTCTTTTCTTGACTTCGGGTCACCACACTCTCCTGATTTTCTCCAACTCAGTCTTCTCATTCAGTATCTTCACAGGTACCCGAGCACTCAACTCTTCCCTGTTCTATCTACACCCATTTCTGCATAATTTCTATCTAGTGTCATGGCTTTCGATGTCGTTATATGCTGATGACTGACCCCCACATTGCTGTCTCCAGACCTAACTGGGACTCTGCATTCTGGAGTTCAAACCTACTTGCATTCCAATATCTACTCATCATATCAATTTGGTTGATGACTGGCATCTTAAATTAACATGTCCAAAACTCAGCTCCTATATATTTCCTCCCAGGCCTACCTCTTTAGTCTTTGCTTTTTCAGCTGATGGTAACCCCACTCTTCCAGCTGCTTAGGCCAAAAGCCTTGAATTGCCCTTGGCTCCTCTTTTCCTCTTACATCCCATTCAAGATGGCAGCAAACCCTCTCGGCTCTACTTTCAAAACATGTGCAGAATCCGGCTGGCTACCGTCCCCTCCTCTGTTTCCACCCTGGTTGGAGGCACCAACGCATCTCGCTGAGGCTTCTAACTGGTTCTGCTCTTCGCTTGCTCCCGAGGAGTCCATCCTCAGCCCGGCACAGGACCGCTCCCGCTAACTGTAACTCAGGTCTCATCGCTCACCCACTCAAATCCTTTCAGTGACATTTTCTCCAACTCAGAGTTCAGAACGAAGCTCTTCTAGTGATTTGAGTGGTCCTGCCTGTTCAACTCTCCTTTGCCGTTTTGATCTTAAATATCTATTTGGTCTCTTCTTGCCACTATGTCCTCTGTTATTTTCTTAAACATTTCAGGGTCTCTCCAGTACTAGCTCCTTTCTTTGCCTGTTCCCCTCCAAATAGTTATCTCTCTCCCTCTCTTACTTTCTCCAAGTTACTATTCAAAGATCATAATTCCAGTGGTCCTTATTTTAATTTGTTCCCAACAGTTTCTCTTTCCTGTCTATTTTTTCTCTCCTTATAACCTTGCACTGAATAGCATATGGTCCATCTTATTAATATTTGTGTTGTTCATTGTGTCTCTTCCATGCTAGAATGTAGAGGCTATGGAAGTAGAAACTTGTGTCTGTTGCTCCACCTAGAACCCAAAGCAGTGCCTGGCGCATGGTAGGCACATCATATGTATTTATAGAAAAATGAATGAATGAAAACTCGAGCTCTTAATTTCAAAAAGTATTCACACTAATGCATAGGCCCAAGGGATAATATAATACTCTTGCATTTTTAATGGGAGAGAATGTATGTGTTTTTCTGACACCTTGGTTGAGGACTAGAACTGGGTCCATACAGCCTGTGATTGTCCCGGACCAGGACTTGGCAAGGCAAGCGAGGCCCCTACTTCGAGGCCAGAAAAATGTAATTGGGGGTGTGCACATCTAGTAATCAAGACAAATGATACTTTATCAGTATTCCAGATAAACAATATTTTAACGTAATATCTTTAAAGCAAAGGATCTGTGATAAATCACATATCAAGATGTTCATAAAGATAGGATTTGTATTCCCTAGTTCCCTTAGCCTTGGTCTCCACTGTGGCTGCCCTCGGTGAAGATTTTATCTTTTGGTACTTAGTGACCATTGGTTGAGTGAGTGAATGAAAGAAGGCCAGAAAAGCTGTGCTAGAGGAAGAGGAACCTAGGTCTTCAAGAACTTTCTTTGTTCCTTGGCTTTAACAATGAAAGCAACCAACATTTACTCTGCGCCAGGTTCTGATCCAAGTACTTTATGTATACCATATAATAACTTGCTGAAGCCTTTTCCAAACCCTGTAACTGTTATTATTACCATCACCCCCATTTTGCAGATGTGGAAACTGAGGTCCAGAAAAAGCCAGAAAGACCTGTGTGAGTTTGTACACTAGCAAGTGGTAGAGTGAGGCCTGGTGGTGGCTGCGTCGGATCTTCCGTGGAGAAGGATTCTAACAGCTCCGCAAGGCACCAGGAGACATTCCAGGAAAAGGGAATCTAAGCAAATTCCTTGTACTATTATAGAGCAAGTTCACACGGACACCAAAATAAATCACGAAAACAGGAAAAAACAGATGTCACGATCCAAACGCTGGGCTGGGGAAACTAATGTGGAATTGTTTTACAAAGCATGTCAGACATATGGAACAAGTTACAAAGCAGGGCCGTTATACATTTACAAAGAATACCATTGGCTTCGGGAACCAGGGTGTAGTATAAAAGGTAGAAAAATGAAGGCAAGAGAGACATTTTCTTATTATCTGCGGCAGGAAGGAGAGGCTGCTCTGATAGTTTTCTTATCATTCTGAACCTTTTCGAAATGATCTTTCCCAGTGAGAAATTATTTACGGTATCCTTTCGAGTATACAAGCAAGGCACTGAGCTCTAAGGGCGTTGTGTAGAAAGGATGGAATCACAGGTGGGGATCACTTGCTGGAGATTATTTGCAAGTCTGTTCATAGCGAAGGCCATGGACCATAGCTGCACTAATTTGGAGTTTATATTATAAGGGCTCTGTTGAGGTTTATCACTGGGAAGTAGACTAGCCATTTAATATGTGTAAACAGGTTTTCAGAAAACAACATGAACACATTCCATCGAATGTAATCTGTCCACCCTGTACAGAAGTATGCTTTTCCCTTGCTTTGTGTGGAATAGTGAAGCTTTATGGCATCGTGTGAATGCTGGTTGTCACATACATAAAAGTCTTTAGGAGATACATTAAGGGCGAACAAATGCGAGAGGATTTTCTATTTGCAGTCTCTGTTTCATTTTTTTTAATTGCATAAGATGCGGGTAGTGACAGAGGTTTGAACTGCAGGCCCTCAGGTGAGAGGTTAGGCTTTCCCTCTCCTCTTCCCAACCTTGGTGGGCGGAAGCAGATTTTACAGGGATGCTGGAGCCCCAGGCCTTCCCTCCTGTGCTCCTAAGCCAGCCACCCTGGCAGCCCCGCCTATGTACTTAGGAAGAAAAAAGAAAGAAAGAAAATAAATGTATCCATTCTCAGGCTGCAAGTGGAAACTTATATTCTAATCTGTCTTCTTTTAAGATGTGTTGAAATAAAGTCAGATTTTCTTTCCCTGCCTTTCACTTTTATGTACATTTCTGGGGCTCTTTGAAGTCCCAGAGGGGACTGACACCTGCTCCTTGTTTTTATAAGACCCTGTGAGCACTTGTCCATCTGCACCGTCTGCCCCACATGTTCCTGGGAAGTGGAAACTCAGCTCTCGCTGGCTCTCGGCTCTCCGTGCGGTGCGTGTGAGGAATGAGCCCTGTTCTAAATTGCTAAAAGCCCCAGTGGAAATAAACGAGGCATTCTAATGTAGCAATTTCAGAAAAGGGGCATAGGCCCAAAGTGGTATTTTTTTTTTCATGTAAAGTGTAAACTAATGTGCTCTCTCTCAACAAGAAAATGGAGTCAGGGAATGCTGAGACGGGATCTCTTCCATGCGTCCTCAGTCTAACATAAGGCTGCGGGAGGAATCCCGGGGTTCATAATGGTGCTTCTGGTAGTCGCAAGCGGTCGCGGGGAATGGATGTGCATGGCGAACTTGCTAAAATCGCTCTGTTATCCATTGGCTGTGGGGCCTTGCACAAGACACTTCACTTTCATGGGCTTTGGGTTTTGTTTCTGTTTTTTGCTATAATTCATTTCCTCCCTATATGCAATTAATAAGTTTGCATGTTCCATTTCATTCATTCATTCGTTCACTGGACAAATGTATTAATCACCTACTTCTGTGCCAAGCTAATTACTTGGTGCCCATGATTCAATGTCAAATGAGACGAGACTTAATTGCTAAACCCATGGAATTTACAGACAAGTAGAAAGAGGTATACATTAGTAACAAATTAAGAGACTATGAGAAAAATATGTAAATGCAGTTACTTTAAAGAGGAGAAATGCTGTGAGCTATACAAACACTAAAAAGGGGGAATTGAACTAGTCCATCATGGGTATTAGATTTTGAGCAAGTTTAGGACAACTAAAATGTTTATAATCATCTTTTTCAAAACCTCAGAAATAGTTTTATTGACTCTCATAGAAAAAGACTTACATCCTATTTCATAGTATGAAGAAAAAATTTTTAGTAGTTTCTATGGTATCTTGTAGGTAGAAACCTAATTTTGTTAGGAAAAGCTGAGCTTTTAAGACCTAAGTATGAATGGCTCTCCTGTGTGTGAGACAAAATACAATGCATTTGTGAGCAGGCTTGAAGGCATTGGATAAAGAGGGGGAGTGTGTGTGGTGGAGTGGGCAAGGCGACACACTGGAGGCAGCGTGAGAAGTGCCCTTTTCATGATTCCTTAAGCCTTAAAGCTACTCAACTTGCACAGTGCTTCAGTGGCAATCGGTGTAGAGGTTGGACTTTGCAACATCAGGCATCAGGCCAAGAAACAGCTGCTTAAAGATGTAAACTATTAGGAATCTGCAGAGAGCAAGGCTGGGGGTCTTTGGATGCTCATAAATGATGTTGGATTTTATGGCATTGGATTTAAAGTTAAGCTCAGTAAGATTATTGTGTTGTCCAGCAAACATGAAAGTTAGACCACATTTTAATTTATGTGCTATATTACATAGAATAGAACCAAAGAGAAAGGGCTCTGCTTTTTCGCTACTCAAACGGTATCTGATGTCTCTGGTGCCTGCATTCGAATCCTCTCAGCCTCACCTGCACGCGGGCTTCAACTCACCTTCTGACAATAACGTCTTCTCTTAGGTTGCACGTTTCTTTCTGCAGCCACTGGTGGAAGCCTGCTCTCTTGTCCAGCATTTGTTTGTACCTGGAAGTGAGGTGATGAACACCTCTGGAAGTGTCCTTTTTGAGTTGTGGGAACACAGGAATAAATTCATCCCCAGCCGATCCTCAGGTAGACAGTCCTAAGACACATGAATATATGTTTTGTAAGTTCTCCTGTAAGAGCAAGTCCCAGTTGCCCATGGAAATGACCTTGATTATTAGCTTTTCCCTCTGCCTTGGCTTTTCCCATTCCCTCTCCCCAGCTCCTTGGAATTACTCCTCAAGTGGGATACTCACATGCAACTCCTTGCCGTGGGACCTGCTTTTCGGGAAGCCCCCAAAGATGACAAATGGGAGAATCTGTGCATATTTGAAAAGAAGGAATACAGAGGCAGCTATCTTTCCACTCCTAATTTGTTCAGCACTTTAGAATGCCCAGTCATACGATGATTATATCGCATCCTTGAAATTATTCTGAGAGTAAGACTTATTACTATCCCCACTGTACAGATGGAGAAACTGAGGCTCGAAGTGAAGATGTGCCAAGTAACTTGCTCAATGTCACATGGACGTTGCCCACGTGGAACTAAAATTAGTTGTTCCAATCAATACAACCTTCGTGGAATACTTATTGTGTGTCAGGCCATGGGCTACGCATGGAAACATGTGTTTCTCTTTCCCCTGGGCCCTCTCCACGTTGCAGGATCTCCTCCACTGGGCTCTCCAGGCCCGACCTAGAAAGGAGGGGCACACAGAGCACCAATGGCTATGGCCTC
>PVKM010016587.1:0-26693 GCA_004027735.1 Carollia perspicillata
TATTGTGTAAATGTACCAGGAATGGAAATTTTCCATTCTGGAAATGGGCACTAGGGCTGTTTCCAGATTTTGGCTATTGTAAATAGTGCTGCAATAAAATAGGGGTGCACATATGCTTTAGAATTAGTGTTTCAAGATTCTTAGGATTTATTCCCCACAAGTGAGATCACTGGGTCAAAAGGCAGTTCCATTTTTTATTTCTTGAGGTAACTCCATGCTGTTTTCCACAGTGGCTGCAGCAGTCTGCATTCCCATCAACAGTGTACTAGGGTTCCCTTTTTTCCACTTCCTTGCCAGCACTTGTTGTTTATTGATTTATTGATGATAGCCATTCTGGCAGGTGTGAGGTGATATCTCAATATGACTTCAATTTTCATTCCTTTGATGATGAGTGACATCGAGCATTTTTTCATATGTCTGTTGGCCATCTGTATGTCCTCTTTTGAGAAACATCCATTTGGGTTCTTTGCCCATTTTTTAATTAGATTGTTTATCTTCCTGGTGTTGAGTTGTATGAGTTATTTATATATTTTTAGAAATTAACCTCTTATGAGATGTATCATTGACAAATATGTTTTCCATACAGTGGGTGCCTTTTTCATTTTGCTGATGGTTTCTTTTGCTGTGCAAAAGCTTTTTAGTTTTATGTAGTCCCATTTGTTTATTTTTTCCTTTTTTCCCCTCGCCCTAGGAGAGATGTCAGCAAAAATACTGATACACAAGATGTCTGAGATCCTACTGCTTATGTTTTCTCCTAGGATTTTTATGGTTTCATGACTTACATTTAAGTCCTTTGTCCATTTTGACTTTATTCTTATGTATGACATAGGTTAATAGTCTAGTTTCATTTTTTTTTGCATGTACCTGTCCAATTTTCCCAACACCATTTATTGAAGAGACTTCCTTTAATCCACTGTATGCTCTTGCCTCCTTTTTCAAATATTAATTAGCCATAAAGGCATGGGTTTATTTCCAAGCTCCCTGTTCTGTTCCATTGAGATATATGCCTGTTCTTAAATCAGTGCCAGGGTGTTTTGGTTACAATAGCCTTGTTATAGTTTGATACCAGGTATTGTGATCCCTCCATCTTTGTTCTTCTTTTTCAAGATTGCTGGGGCTGTTTGGGGTCTTTTTTGGTTCCATGTAAATTTTTGGAATATTTGTTCTAGATCTGTGAAATATGACATTGGTGTTTTAATAGGAATTGTGTTGAATCTATAGTTTGTTTTGGGTGGTATGAACATTTTAAGATATTAATTCTTCCGATCCATGAACATGGTGTATACTTCCACTTATTTGTATCTTCTTAAATTTCTTTCTTCAATGTCCCATAGTTTTCCAAGTACAGGTCTTTAGCTCCTTGGTTAAATTTATTCCTGCGTCCCTTAACTTGTTTTTGTTGCAATAGTAAATGGAATTGTTTCCTTAATATCTTTGATAGTTTGTTTTTGGTGTGTAAAAAGGTCACCAATTTCCAAATATTAATTTTGTATCCCACTGCTTTGCCAAATTCATATATTAGATCTAGTAGTTTTTGGTGGAGTCTTCTGGGTTTTCTTTGTATTTACAATATTATGTCATCTGCGAATAATGACAATTTTGCTTTCTCCTTTTCAATTTGAATGTCTTTTATTTCTTCTTCTTGTCTGATTGCTGTGGCTCACACTTAGAGTACTGTGTTGAACAAGTGATGAAAATGGAAATTTCTGTCTTGTTCCTGATTTTAAGGAACACTGAGTATGGTGTTGGCTGTAGGTTTGTCATGTGACCTTTATAATGTTGAGGTATGATCCCTCTATTCCCACTTTGCTGACAGTTTTTATCATAAATGGGTGCTAAATATTGTCAAATATTTTGCTACATTTATTGACATGATTATGTGATTTTTATTTTTCATTTTGTTTATATGGTGTATTGCATTTATTAATTTGCAAATATTGTATCAACCTTGCACCCATGGAATAAATCCCACCTGATTATCATGTATGATGTTTTTAATGTATTGCTGGATCTGGTTTGCTAATACTTTAGCAAACTATTTGCTAATAGTTTGTTGAGGATTTTAGCACCTATGTTCATTAGGGATACTAGCCTGTAATTTTCTTTCTTAGTAGTGTATTTATCTGGTCTTGGAATTAGGATAATGCTATTCTCATAAAAAGAACTTGTAAGTCTTCCCTCCACTTGAATTTTTTGGAATAGTTTGAGGATGACAGGTGTTAGTTCTTCTTTGAATGTTTAGTAAAATTTGCCTGTGAAGCCATCTAGTCCAGGACTTTTGTTTGCTGGGAGTTTTTCATCACTGCTTCAGTATCATTAGTTATAATCAGTCTGTTTAGGTTTTCTGATTCTTCCTGATTGAGTTTTGGAACATTGTATGTGTCTAGGAATTTGTCCATTTCAACCAGGTTGTCCACAGTTTTTTGGCACATAGTTGTTCATAGTATTTTCTTATAATCCTTTGTATTTCTGTGATGTCAGTTGTTACTTCTCCTCTTTCATTTCTGATTTTATATATTTGGTTCCTCTCTTTGTTTCTTGATGAGTCTGGCTAAAAGTTCATTAATCTTGTTTATCTTTTGAAAGAATCAGCTATTAGTTTCATTTATCTTTTGTATTTTTTAAATCTCTATGTCATTTATTTTTGCTCTGATCTTTATTATTTCCTTTCTTCTTCTCACTCTGGGCTTTGTTTGTTGTTATCTTTCTAGTTCTTTTAGGTTTGGTATTTGATAGTTTATTTGACATTTTTCTTTCTTCTTGAGGTAGGCCTGTAATGCTATGAACTTCCCTCTCAGGACTGTTTTGATGCGTTCCATAGATTTTGGGTTGTGTGTTTATTTTCATTTGTTTCCAGGTAATTTCTTCCTTGATCTCATTGTTAACCCAGTCATTGTTTAATAACATGCTATTTAATCTCTATGTGTTTGGATGTTTTGCAGTGTTTTCATTATAGTTGATTTCTAGTTTCATACATTATGACCTGAGAAGATGCTTGATGTGAGCTTAATCTTATTTTGTGTCTTAATCTTAACATGTGATCTGTCTTTGAGAATGTTACATGTGCACCTGAGAAGAATGTAAATTCTGCTGTTTTGGGAAGAAATGTTCTGTAAATATGAATTAAATCCATCTGATCCATTGTGTCATTTAAGGTAGCTGTTTTCTTGTTGATTTTTTTTTTGTCTGGAAGATCTATCCATTGGTGACAATGGGGTGTTAAAAATCCCCTACTATGACTATATATTGCTGTTGATCTCTCCCTGAATGCCCACCAAGATTTCCTTATATATTTAGGTGCTCCTGCATTGGATACATATTTATCCTCTTGTTGGATCAATCCCTTTATTATTAACCTTCTCTGTCTCTTATTATTTGTTTTGAAGTCTGTTTTGTCAGATGTAAGTGTTGTTAGCCCATATTGTTTTTTCCATTTGCATGGAATTTTCTTCATTCTTTGTGAAGGAACTTTTCTAAAGCTGCCTAAAGGGAACGTGAATCCAGATCCTTCTGGTTCCAATGCCCATAGTCTTTCCATTATACCCTGAGGCTCACCTGGAACTCCCTGTTACTTGAACTGTAAAGCCTCTTTCGAGTGAGGTTTTCTTCATAGTCCGTCATCAACTTATTCATTAAGATTTATATGTAGGCACTTGAAAAAATGTCTGCTTTAGTTTTATACATCACATCAGGTCTGGTAGCACATACATTTAGTAGGAAACAGAAAACAGAAAAACAGAGACCAAGATCTTGTTATAATCTGTAATCACAATATTATAGCATTTCTATTATTTATATCACATTGCATAATGCATCTTTTCTGTAGGTTTTCTCTGTATTTAGGCACTTAGTGAGATGCACACATTACTACTATATATCATTTATCACTGATTTTATTCATAATTTATCTTTACTTTTTTATTAGTCCAAACTCATCCAAATTTCAAATTAGTTTTAGATATTCTACATGTATACCCTTGGGAAAAATCTGCTGCTGAAGACCGTCAGATTGCAGAGAAGAAAAGTTCACTTCCTTATTCCAATGACTCTTCATGAGTCACTTCTGATAAATTCCCCATTCCTCACTTTTTAAAAATATTTTATTGACTATGCCATTACAGTTGTCCCATTTCCCCCCTTCATTCCCCTCCACCCTGTACAACCCCTCCCAATCACACTTCCCCCCTTTAGTTCATGTCCGTGTGTCATAAGTTCTTTAGCTTCTACATTTCCCACACTACTCTTGCCCTCTCCCTGTCTATTTTCTCCCCACCATCTATGCTACTTATTCTCTGTACCTTCTCCACCCAGCCTCCTCCCACTCCCCTGTTGCTAACCTTCCACGTGATCTCCATTTCTGTGGCTTCGCTCCTGATTTAGGTGTCCACTTAGTCTGCTTTTGTTTTAGGTGTGGTTGTTAATAACTGTGAGTTTGTTGTCTTCTCTGTGCCTGTTTTTTATCTTCTTTTTCTTAGATAAGTCCCTTTAACATTTCATACAATAAGGGCTTGGTGATGATGAACTCCTTGAACTTGACCTTATCTGAGAAGCACTTTATCTGCCCTTCCATTCTAAATGAAAGCTTTGCTGGAAAAAGCAGTCTTGGATGTAGGTCCTTGCCTTTATGACTTGGAATACTTCTTTCCAGCCCCTTCTTGCCTGTAAAGTCTCTTTTAAGAAATCAGCTGACAATCTGATGGGAGTTCCTTTGTAGGTAACTGTCCCCTTATCTCTTGCTGCTTCTAGGATTCTCTCCTTCATTTTAATCTTGCCTAATGTAATTATGTGTGCCTTGGTGTGTTCCTCCTTGGGTCCACCTTCTTTGGGACTCTCTGAGCTTCCTGGACTTCCTGGAAGTCTATTTTCTTTGCCAGATTGGGGAAGTTCTCCTTTATTATTTGTTCCAATAAGTTTTCCACTTGTTGCTCTTCCTCTTCCCCTTCTGGTGCCCCTATAATCCAGATGTTGGAATGTTTAAAGATGTCCTGGAGGTTCCTAAGCCTCTCCTCATTTTTCTGAACTCTTGTTTCTTCATTCTTTTCTGTTTGGTTGTTTGTTTCTTCCTTCTGGTCCACTCCATTGATTTGAGTCCCAGTTTTCTTCCCATCACTATTGTTTCCCTGTGCATTTTCCTTCATTTCACTTACCAACGCCTTCATTTGTTCATCTAATTTGTGACCAAAATCAACCAATTCTGTGAGTATCCTGATCACCAATGTTTTGAACTGTGCATCTGATAGGTTGGCTATCTCTTGGTCGCTTAAAAGTATTGGCTCTGGGGCTCTGAGCTTTTCTTCTGTTTGAGTCATTTTTGGTCAGGTGGTGCCTGTTACGTACTGGTGGCAGAGGCTTAGGTATTTACCAGGGCGGGGCAACCTAGTTGCTGGGTTGTGACACTGTCTGTGGGGGCGGGGTCAGAGAGGGAACAGTGGGTCCTGTTCTGTGTTCTCTTGGATTTCCATCCCATCTGCTGCCTCCCACAAGTGCCTAGTTATCTGCACATGAATGTATGTCCACAGTTGGCCAACTTCCCTGCGTGCCTTGTGTGCTCTGCTCGTCTCCTCCCTGCATCTGGGGTCTGCAAGCTCCATGCCACCTAAGCTCCCTGGCACTCCCAGGCCTGCCATCCACTGCCTTTTCCAGCCGCATTCCCTCTCCGCCGGCTGTCAACTCCGTCCCTTTTACTGGTCTGGTTAAATGGTTGTCAGACTTCTATAGTTCAATTTTCTGTGTTCTGGTTGTGTTACTGTTTATAAATTTTTGTTGACCTTAATCTTGGTTGTGTGAGGAGGTTCAGCATTTCCACCTGTGTCTCCATCTTGGCCGGAAGTCCCCCATTCCTCACTTTTTAAGTTAAATAAAACATGTGTTTTGAATGGTAACATAGAGTGATTGCACTCAAATCTCTGTGTTTTTAGCAGGCATTATTACTTAATATCTTTTGGAGCAGGTGCAGTTATGGTCTAATGACCTGAGTTATATAGTATTTTGAGATAAATTATGACTGTATATATATTTTAATTTTATTTTTTTACCACTTTTATTTTTCAGGTCTTACAATGTGAGTAATCTAATAGATGACTTAAAATTTCTGTACAAAGTTGCTGGGGCTGAAGGAAAAGGCATCACCTTCATCTTTACTGACAATGAGATAAAAGATGAGGCATTTCTAGAATATCTTAACAACCTACTATCTTCAGGGGAGGTAGGTCTCAAAAGTAGAGGAAAAGCTCATATTTTTAAAATGTAAATTATATTTGAATACAAGAAAAGCAGCAACCTTTCAGCAACCTTTAACACATGATGCCATTCACCACACATTTTTTGTTTTAGAAATGATAAACCTATGAGGTTTGGTAAAGTTTTGAAGCTCTTGTGAAATTAATGCTGTCTACCCCTAGATTTTGTGTATGCTTTGTTCCATTTTACATATGATTGCCTATTTGTCTCTTAAGTCTTCAATTTGATCCCATAATTTGTTTTAGGGGAGCAAAATACCTATTGATGTATCCATCCATCCACCTACCTGTTTAACAGGGACATAGAACAGTTAGAAGAGTTCCATTAGGTGTAAGCAGATGTCAGTGGTACTGCTTCTGACACTACTTGTATCAGCACTGCCATGATCACTCACATGTGTGGTACTACATCAAAAGGAATTAAGGGACTTCACATATACTTGTACTTATGGTGAATATTTAGTAAAGCAACACAGTAAGGAGTCACAGCCAGATCGGTAAGGGAAAAGATGTATTGGGTGGAGTCTGGAGAAGTCCATGTGCAGGCTTTCCAGGTTCTCACCAGAGGGGCTGTGCAGAATGGGTTTTCCCTCCAGCGGTGAAGTGCTGTGACACACGCACTGTGTTTGTGTTCAGTGGCTGTCTGAGGCTCAGAGTCCAGCAGTTTTATTGGTGCTGGCCATGCAGTCACTCCCTGCCCAGCCACAGCCACCCAAATACCAGACTCCCAGATGGAATGTAGATGTTCTCCATCTATCCCAATGTTTGTGTGAATAGCCTGGGCACAGTGGAACAACCTTATTAATTAGCAATGGAGGAGACATTCCAAAAGTCAAGTTTCCAGGTGCCAGCCCTGCAAGAATGCTTCTTACAATTAAACCCTTCTTAACTCTTCTTAAGAGAGTTAAAACTTCTGTGTTAACTCTTTCCTGCACCATGGTGTCTACGGATTCTTATTGGTATAGGAGCTGGTTAACTACCTTGGAGACAGAATTGAGACCGACAGTGACTCAGAGAACAGAGGGCATCATGGGCATTTTAAAGAAATGATAGAAATGGTGGAGAGATAGCATTTTTGTGATGGCTATTTAAGACTATACTTTCAGGGATCATTTCTGTAGTGATAGCTATTTGAACAAAAGGAAACATAATTTGCTCCTGATGAAACCACTCAACTTGCTCAATAAATAGTTGTACTCTTGGTAATCTCTGGCAAACTGGCAGTTTAACTGTAGAGATGCAGAAAGAAAATATGAACAAAAGAAGACATATAGGTGGGGAAAAGAGGACCAGACTTTGGCAGTGAACTGGCTGTGGAGAACAGTTAAAACACAGAACACTATCTTGTCTGTTCCTCCAAGATCTCCAATTTGTTTGCACGGGATGAAATGGATGAAATCACCCAAAGTCTGATATCGGTGATGAAAAAGGAGCTGCCTCGCCATCCTCCTACTTTTGATAATCTGTATGAATACTTTATTTCAAGATCAAGGAAGAACTTGCATGTTGTTCTCTGCTTCTCTCCAGTGAGTTTTTATTTTAGTTATATATATGTAGGAGGAGTTACTTATTTAAATGTATTTAGATGGTTTGCTTTCTCTGATGAGGTGATTTACTGAGAAACTAACACTTGTTACATTGAAATAAAATCAATACTACTACCAATCTCCATGGACCAAAATCTCATATCAAAGTGTAAAATAGTCATCTGATTTGAAATTATTGCATAGGCTACAACTTTCATTACTAAAGATATAGATTATTTGAATTGTAAGGGCTTTGGTGATACAATCTCGTCCAGCTCCACCTCCAGTCTAGACATACCATCTAGAATGTCCCAGATGGAGATTTGACTATCTGTAGCTCACTTCACTGTCCATATAGTAGCCAGTAGACATATATGGTTATTTAAATTTTGATTAATTAAAATTAAGTAAAAATAAAATCCAATTTTTCATCCATTTTCTCCATTTCAAATGCTCAATAACTACATGTGGCTGGTGGCTACCATACTGAGAAGCACATATCTAGTGAATTTCCGTCACCTCTGAAAGTTCTGGTCAGTTCTGTTCTGGGTGCAGAGTGGGTGTGTCTCACTGATTTACAAGGCATCTACCTAAGTTTTAGATAATTTAATAGCCAGAAAGGTCTTTTTTTACAATCAGTTGAAATTTGTCTCTCTCTCTTCTCCCCTGTGATTTTGTTTCTGCCCTGTAACATGAACCCAGCCCCTCTCCCACATACAGCTCCTCATTGTTTGAGAAAGTTTTGCAGACTCCCTGAATTATTTTCTTTTTAGATCAAACACCTCCTGTGCCTTCTGCTATTCACATTTGTTCTAGTGTCCTGGCCTTTCACTCTCTTGGTTGTTTCTCTCTAAAAGAGTTCTAGTTTGTCAGTTTCCTCTCAAGAGGTAGCTCCTAGAATTGAATCTGCAAATGCAGATGTAGTTTTAGAACAGGGGAGAGTAAGGAAATATTACTTCCCTTCATCTGGACACTTTATTTATTAATGTAGTTCAAGGTTTTTTAAAAATTGTGATGTCACTCTGTTGGCTCAGCATGCACAAGCAAGCCTATCTCTAGATGATTTATAATGTTTGTGCTTCCAATGCTTTCTGACTTTTCTGTCAATAGGTCGGTGAGAAGTTCCGTGCTCGGTCTCTGAAATTTCCTGGCCTGATATCGGGTTGCACCATGGACTGGTTCAGTCGCTGGCCAAAGGAGGCCCTGGTCGCTGTGGCCTCCTATTTCCTTTCAGGCTATACTATTGTCTGTTCTAGTGACACCAAAAAACAAGTTGTAGAAACAATGGGCCTCTTCCATGACATGGTTTCAGAGAGCTGTGAAAATTATTTCCAAAGGTAGGTGACGTCACATGCGCATGAAAGGTACAGAACCGCAAATTTCCTCCAAAGAGAAATTGAAAGGAGCATCCCGTAAAGAACCAGGCATATCGATTGAGCACAGAGTCCCAGCCACACTTAGATTTTTACTTGCTCTGATTTTCTAGTGATTATGTGTTGAAAAGGCGGTAAATAATGAGCTTTAAAAATTAACTAATGTCTATACTTAATTTAAGTACCTTTTCCCTTTCAGACTTCAAAGTAACACATGCTTAATGAATCACTGTATTTTGTTGACTTAATTTTTTTCAAAAGTGACCTAACTGTTTAAAATTAGTTTCTTCTTCAAAGGCATTATTTATTGTGATTAAAGAAATGCACTGTTTTAAAGTTTTTTACTGCCTTCTGTTAAGAGAACATTTAGGTTTTGTATTTGTATCACTTAGTCTGATAAAGTGATGCGTGTTTCATCATATTTTTATGCCACATAATTTTGAAACAAAATTTTAATTGACTGCAGGGAACCTAGTCACTAAAAGGAACAATACTGTTACATGTGAAAGCTGATGTCAACAGTTTAAAAATACCACTGCCCACCCCAAGCATGACAGTCACTGTATATGACTGACAGACATGAATGTAGTTGTGCCAGCGTGGATTTCTGGAAGAGTGGACTTGTCTCTTAGGGTTAATGGGTGGGCTTCAGGGGTGCTGAGCCTGCCGGAAAGACTGTGCCTATTTTTCTGCATGGAGAATCTGGGTAATGCTTACAATGATTTTTCCAAGGCCTCCTTATCTCACAAAAGTTTATGAAAAATCCATACCTAGACCACCTTCTTGAATAGTTATAGATGATCTCCTGGATTCTGTTGATGAATTCATGGGTATTAATTTTTACTGTTAGGGAGATTTTCTTTCTACCTCATTTGAACTTCTCCTGCTACCGTTATCTGTAGAGAGAAATTCTTACCTTCATACAGCTACAAAAACCTGTGTCTATTTTCGAAAAATTTAGTGTGTTTTCCAAATTTTTCATACTCTCTTAGGTTGTAGAAGTTCATTCTGAATGTAATATTTATATAACACTTTAACGATAGTCATATATATGCTAAGTCCTTAAAATATTTTAACGTTAAAAATTTTCTGAACTCCCACAGTGCAAAAATTAATGACTTTATAGTATTTGTGGAGCTCTTCTTTGACTTGAGTTTCTCCTGTATAAACTTATTGTTTTTATTTATTTCTATTGTTAAATATAATTATTATACTATAGCCCATAGTGAGTTGAATGTTTGAATCAAGTGTGGCTACTTTGATTTCAAAGATAATCCGGGAACTCAGGGGAGAGAGTGGCTTTCACCTTGGGAATCCTACTCAGCCGGTTCCTAGAAGTGAGCAGGTGTGTAGCCAATATCAGCTGAATGAAAACCGACCTCGGTACAAATTCACTTCAGCCACTTACCCCTAATATTTGCACAGAATCTTCAAGTTTACAAAGTATATTTACATATTTTTTATCTTCACAAAATTCTGACAAGTGTAGAGCAGTGACTTTCTTCAGTGTTCCGGATGAGAAAACAGAAGCCCAGAGCTGTGTAAGAGTGGAGTTGAAAACCCAAAAAGGCCCAGATATCAGACATTTATTATTCTCACCACCTCGCCCCTAGTCTGCCCTCCTGCTAGTGACTCACTCTCAGGAATTACCCCGACTTCACGGTGGGAAGAGCATCTGTTCTGACATTGCATGGGAGTACACCCGAATGGCAGCGATGAAGATCGCTTTTATGTTCCTTTTCAGATACCGCCGAAGAGCACACGTGACTCCTAAATCTTATCTCTCGTTTATAAATGGTTACAAAAACATTTATACTGAAAAGTTGAAATATATTCATGAACAAGCTGAGCGTATGAATATTGGTAAGCAGAGTGGAATTTTAAGGGCTTGTTTGATAGGGATCCCAATATTTTGCTTGGTGGATATTGTTGTATTTGAAAATAAAATACTGACTTTAGCGTTAGTAATAGATTATCTTGAAGGAATGCCCTTAAGGGTCTTTTGACCTGTCAAGAAACTCTGGGCAGAAGAAATCTAAACAAGGTGGCCTGTGTCCTTTCTAGAACCATTTCTCCCACCTCTTTCAACTCTGCATTTTCAGAGTTTCCAACTCTGGCAGCAGGTCACCATAGTCACTGGCACACAGAGACCAGCCAGCTCTTGGGAACTGACCACAGTTTCCATCTTTGGTTTCATTACACTTTCCCTCAATCCATATAAACTTTCCAATGTTAGTGCTTCTCAGATTTCTAACAAAGGAAAAGGCAAAACAAATGAAAACAAAAAGAGAGTGTTTACCTGAGGGATGGTTTTCTGAGTGTTTGGTATATGTAAGTAGAAAAAGTAGAAATTGGAATAGGTTGTATGTCCAGAAAGCATTTGGTCCGAACATTCCAGAATACATTAGTGCTTTCTTTTTACTTCTCCCACACAAGACTTGGTCACAGAGCATAGCTGGGCTCCATGGTCGGTGCAGTTACAGTGATGATAGAAACACAGTGCAAGGAACCTTCTTCAGGTCTCAGGCTCACCTTCCTGCAGCTGATGCTCCAGGATGGTGGTGTGCCGAAGCCACCTGCACTGGCTCCTGGGAGCTGATCATTAAGTTTAGGAGTTTTGAGATCTGGTTTCTAAACACAGTTTTTATTAAAAAATAAATTATATAAACTTATAATTAAATGAATTATATTAAAGATGAAGGCAATAAATGCTCAAAACTTAACCACTTCTTAGTTATTTTCACTCCATTTTGCTATTATTAATGTTCTTGACATTATTTCCATTCTACCTGGATGGTAGAAATATTATATAACAGTGTGCTACTGAGAATCTCTTGGGAGCTTGAATTCAGCCATGGGGGAGTACTGACACCCCAGAAACTGCAAACATAAATGAGTGCTTCCCCTTCTGCCTCAGGAGAGCAGATGCTGAACATTTGCTGAAACACTTCTGTCTAAAACCCAGGTGGAACTTGAGAAAGTCAGTTATTTTGCTCTATACTATTGAAAGTCACAGAGCCAGTTGCATAGGTCTTCACAGTTATTTTCATTTTTATAATGAAGAGGACCACAAAATTGTTAATAGATTTTGTGTCTCATGTGCCTTCTCAGCTACAATATTATTCAAAGGCAAAAAAAATGACAGTTACAAAGTGTTTGCAAAGCCACAGCAACATCTGTTTGTCAAGTAAGTTACTTGACTGATGTTTGTCAAGTAAGTTCAGTGATTAAGGTTACTCACTAAGGTGCTGTGACTGTCCCTTAAATGTAGTTAGATAATTTTCCTGAGTTGGAGCTATTTTCTTTGTCCCACTGCCGAAACTCTTAGAAATATAGTCAGTTGCCCTGAAGATATGTGTGTTTTTAAAGCTTTTGTCCATAATTACCATGTGTTTGTTATAGTATTTATAGGATGCCTTATATGTAGTAAACGTTGAATAAATATGTGATGAAGTATATTCACTTACTCAGCCAGAGTGTATATATACGTGTGTTTCTAAAGGTCTTGATAAGCTTATGGAGGCAAGTGAATCCGTTGCAAAACTCTCTCAGGATCTTGCAGTAAAGGAAAAGGAATTGGCAGTGGCTTCAGTAAAAGCCGATGAAGTGAGTTTGCATTTATTTTATCCTGAGTGGTGAGGTACATTTTTCCATATTAAAACAAAACGTGTAAACTTACAGGGTATAAAGTTACAGAGTATTTCTGGTAAGATAATGTTCCCAAAGGCCATTAGTTATTTTCGTTTAACTTATACCAGGACATACCTAAACTATCGTGTCCTCTACTGGGTCTAAGGCTGTTTTTTCTTCTCTGGCTCTGTTTGTCTCTCTTGCTCTCTCATCTATTCATAAAATTTCTGCTTGACTGTAAATTGTTAAGGTCCCTGCATGCTCTAGGATTCTAGGATGGCCCAAGTCTCATCTGGAGTTTGTGTAGACCAGGGAAAAGAATAAGAGGAAGAGCTGACGGAGTTACAAAAAAGAAAGATTCTTCCCCCAAGGTGGTAGCAGTATGAGTACATGTGTGCTGCTCCTTTATCTGTGACCCCACCGGTCTCAGACTGCCTTTAGCTTCCACTCCCTGAGAGGCAGTTAAGGACACATACTTCAGTCTTGATCCTCAGCCAGCTGCTGGAGTAAGAGGGAGTGAGGAGAGGCACTTCACAAAGTTCTGGCATGTAGTAGGTCCTTAACAAATCCTTAAATCGATTTGGTTTGATACAAGTATTGCAGCTGGCTCTTTTTCCCTGTCCATTTGCTTGGATTATTTTTTCCAACCCTTCACTTTCGGTCTGTGTAGGTCTTTTTTTCTAAGGTGGGTCTCTTGTAGGCTTGACCATACGTGTGGGTCATGTTTTCTTGTCCATTCAGCCACTCTATGTCTTTTCACTGGAACATTTAATACATTTACATTTATGAATACTATTGATAGGTACTTATTCATTGCCATTTTCCCCCTTTGTACCTGTGCTCCTCTCTCTCTCACCCTTTTTCTTCATCTCCTTAGAGCAGTCCCTTGAGCATGTCTTGTAGTGCTGATTTGGTAGAGGTGTATTCTTTTAGCCTTCTTTTGTCTGGGAAGCTCCTTATCTTGCCTTCCATTTTAATTGAGAGCCCTGCCGTGCAGAGTAATCTTGGTTGCAGGCCTTTGCTTTTCATTTCTTGGGATATTTATTGTCATTCCCTCCTGTCTTGAAGTGTTTCTGTTGAGAAATCAGCTGCTAGCCTTATCAGAGCTCCCTTGTATGTTACTTGTTGTTTCTCCCTTGCTGCTCTTAAGATTCTCTCTTCGTCTTTGAATTTTGCCATTTTAATTATGGTGTGCCCTAGAGTGGACGTCTTTGGGATCCTGTTGATTAAGACCCTCTGTGCTTCCTGGATTTGTGTGACTTTTTCTGTCATCAAATTAGGGAAGCTTTCTGTCATTACTTTTCCAAATAGGTTTTCTATCCCTTGCTCCTCTTCTCCTTTGGTATCGCTATTATATAGATAGTATTATGTTTCATGTTGTTCTGTAGCACCTTAACCCCTTTTTGTTCTTTTTGAGTACTTTTTCCTTTCCTTGGTCTTTCTGGGAATTTTTTTCTACCTTGTCCTCTAGTTCGCTGATATGATCCTCTGCTTCATCTAGCCTGCTTTTAATTCCTTCTATTATGTTCTCCAGTTCAGAAGTTGAGTTCTTCATTTCCTCCTGGGTCTTGATAGTTTCCGTGTCCTTTTTCATGCTGATGTAGTTCACAGTAAGTTCCTAGTAGCTTCCCTGTAGTTCTTTGTAATTCTCACTGAGCTCACCAAGCTTCCTTATAAGCATTGTTTCAAACTCAATGTCTGATAGTTGACTCGCCTCTATTTCATTTAGCACTCTTTCTGGGGATTCCGCCTTTCCTTTCAGTTGGGGGTGGTTTCTTTGTCTTCCCATTATTTGTGAGACTCTTCTTTTTTACCTCTGCTTCTTAAATTGATCTGTTTTGACCCCTTGTGTTTCTGGTGTGCACTTCTGTGGTGGGAGACCTGTGGGATTCAGTGGTGCCGTCTCCTTGATCTCCTGAACTCAGTGCTCTTGGGATGCCCTTTGTGCTGTTTGTGTTGGCTCTCTGGGTGTAATTGGGTTTTAATAGGTATTGGGCCATTCTTTAATATGCTGTATTTTTCAGACTATAAGACACACTCCCCCCAAATTTGGGAGGGGAAGGGGGGTGCATCTTATAGTCCGAATGTAGCTTACCTGGCTCGCTGTGGCGGGCAGGGGCAGCAGTGGAGCGGGGTCACAGGAGGCAGGAGCAGGGTTGCCACTGCATTTTCCTCCCAAATTTGGGGGTGAGGAAGAAGGTGCATCTTATAGTCCGAGACATATGGTGCCTTAAAGTGCAGATGATTTAGATGAGAAATAAGTTTGCTCTTATCCATGTTTTATATTATATTGAATAAATATTCTCTCACTGCTCAAGTCTATAAATTCTGCTCGGAGGTTTCTGTTTGCTCTTATGTGTTTCCTCAACTTAAAAGGTACTAGCAGAAGTCACAATAAGTGCTCAAGCTTCAGCCAAAGTAAAAAATGAAGTGCAGGAGGTAAAAGACAAAGCCCAAAAAATTGTGGATGAAATTGATAATGAAAAAGTAAAAGCGGAGTCGAAGCTCGAGGCAGCCAAACCTGCACTGGAAGAAGCAGAAGCAGCCCTGAATGTGAGTAGTGAGCGCATCGTTCCCCCTCCCAGCACAGGTGTGGGCAGGCACCGTGTGTCGTCACGTGAAGTAACTGTGGGATTTTTGTCATCGCCAAACTGAACTGAATTACAAATGTGGTTTATAATAATTTCTCAGTCTGGACACAGATCTTTTCACTGGTTAAGTTTTCAAAGCTCTAATATTTTAAGTCTTCACTTCCCATAACTCACTATTTTCATGCCGTAAATCATAAGAACTGAGAACACTAGTGGTTCCTAGAGCATAAGGGATTCAGGTTACATAGAAAGAAATCCTCTCGGTTCCTCCAGCATGCTGTTCAGATTATGTCGCGAGCCCTTTTGAGGTCCCCATGTCGTTCCCATTACTCTTAGGATGCAGTCAAGGCACCCACAGCGCCGAGGGCACAGTTTTGGAGGCAGGCAGATCTGCACTTGCTTCTCATCGCCACCACTTCTGTAAAAAGTTGTCTTAACTTTCCTGGGTCTCCATGAGGATTATAATTCTTCACTGATCCTTGAAGCTTCAATGTAAACAGTAGTAGTAATGAATACAGTGTCCTGGGCACATGGAAAGTACTGAATAAATATCAGTGCTGCTGCTAAGATGGCTTCTGTCTACTCCTTGAACTCTCTTGTCATTCTGTGCTTACACACAGCGTGACCCAGCCGTACAGAAAAACCTAGAAGCTTCCGGAAAAACTATGGTCTGTTTAAATTAGTCTCTCCCTCTGCCAGGAATGCGTCTGCTACCCTTCATTGCCCAATAAGTCATTCTTTAAGACCAGGCTCCAATCTCACACCTTCCAGGAAGTTTTTGGTTCTTCCTTTATTTTCCTGTCATCCCTCTGCTTATATTTTGACAGATAATCCTAGTTTAGTGTGATTGTTTTCTCTTTCTCTTCCTTGGAAAATTATGAGGACAGGGCTATTTTTGTTTATTTTATATGGGATAATGCCTGAAGTTGTTCTGTGGATGGATTTATGGTAATCATTTATAAAATTGTGACATGACCAGGACACATTCTTCATCCCCACTCCCTTTATGGGTTCCATAACAACATATGAGAGAGAGATCACTGAATCAAGTGAGTCTTAGGAGATTTTCTTTTTAAAAAAATATATGTTATTGATTATGCTGTTACAGTTGTCTCATTTTTTCTCCCCTTTATTCTCCTCCTCCTTGCACTCCCCCGCACCTGCATTCCACTCCCCTCCTTAGTTATGTCCATGGGTCATACATAGAAGTTCTTTGGCGGCTTCTTTTCCTACACTATTCTTAACCTTCCCCTGTCTATTTTGTACCTACCATTCATGCTTCTCATTCCCTGTACATTTTCCCCCATCCCCCCCCCATTCTGCTGATAACCCTCCATGTGATCTCCATTTCTGTGATTCTGTTCCTGTTCCAGTTGTTTGCTTAGGTTTTTTTGTTGTTGTTGTTTGTTTGTTTAGGTTCAGTTGTTGATAGTTGTGAGTTTGTTGTCATTTTATTGTTCATATTTTTTGTCTTCTTTTTCTTGGATAAAGTCCCTTTAACATTTCATATAATAAAGGCTTGGTGATGTTGAACTTCTTGTACTTGATCTTATCTGGGAAGCACTTTATCTGCCCTTCCATTCTACATGAAAGCTTTGCTGGATAGAGCAGTCTTGGATGTAGGTCCTTGCCTTTCATGACTTGGAATACTACTTTCCAGCTCCTTCTTGCCTGCAATGTTTCTTTTAAGAAATCAGCTTATAGTCTTATGGGCACTCCTTTGAAGGTAACTCTTTCCTTTTATCTTCCTGCTTTTAAGATTCTCTCCTTCTCTTTAATCTTCAGTAATTTAATCATGATGTGCCTTGGTGGGTGCTCCCTCAGGTCCAACTTCTTTGGGACCCTCTGAGCTTCCTGGACTTTCTGGATTTCCTTGGCCAGATCAGGGAAGTGCTCCATTATTTTTTCAAATAAGTTTTCAATTTCTTGCTCTTCCTCTTCTCCTTCTGGTATCCCTATGATTCAGATGTTGGAATATTTCAAGTTGTCCCACAGGTTCCTCTGCTTCTCCTCCTTTTTTTTTGAATTCTTGTTTCTTCATTCTGTTCTAGTTGACCGTTTATTTCTTCTTTCTGCTCCAAATTATTGATTTGAGTCCCAGTTTCCTTCCATTTACTGTTGGTTCCCTGTGTATTTTTCTTTATTTCACTTTTTATAGCCTTCACTTTTTCTTCTATTTTGTGACCATATTCAACCATTTCAGCAAGCATCCTGATTACCAGTGTTTTGAACTCTGCATCTGATAGATTGGCTGTCTCTTCATTGCTTAGCCCTATTTTTGAAGCTTTGTTCCATTTTTTTCATTTGGGCCGTGTTTTTTTTTCTTGTGTAAGCCAAGCTGTTCTGTTGTAAGGGGCAGAGTCTTAGGTATTCATGAGGGTGGGGCAACCCACTTTGCTGTATATGAGGGAGGTGTCCGAGAGGGAACAGTGCTGTGTGCTTGGCTCTCAGCAGGCTTTCAGTCACTTCTCCTATCATGCACAAGCAAATTGGGCCCTTCTGGTGCTGATTCCCAGTGTATGGGTTTGTGTACATTCCCGCACCTGTGTGTGTCTCCAGTGAACTTTCCTGTGAGGCTGGGAGTTTCTCCTGTACTACAGTCCCTACAGGTTTTTACCACCAGAGGTTTTTGAGACTTTCTTTCCCTTTGCTAGAAACTTGGGTTTTGCAGTTTGTCTTGCTCCTCAGTTGTTACCCCTAGTTTATCCACGCGCAATTGTGGGACCACCAGCCACTGCCTTGCCCATTAAAGTCCTCCAGCCACCAAGGCATCACCTCAGCCCCTCCTACCAGTCTGGATGAACGTTTCTTCTTTAATTCCTTGGTTGTCGGACTTCACACAGTTTGATTTTCTGGCAGTTCTGGTTATTTTTAATTTGTTTTTGTTCCTCTTTTGGTTGTGTGAGGAGGCAAGGTGTATCTACCTGCACCTCCATCTTGGATATCCCAGTCCTTCTTGCCTTGAATATCTGGTAATAATTCATTCTAAACCCAACTCACATATAGAAACTTTCAAAAATATTTTCATTAGCCACATAATAACTTCTCTTGTCTCTTTTGAATTCCTCCCCACTTCCAAAGATAGCGCAGCTCTCAAAATGAAGACTGAGAGTGAGGCCTCTGCTCTCCAGGGCCTTTCTCCTATTTTGTTATCTACACATAATATAGACTCTGACTTGAAGATGCAAGTTATATAAATATTACCCATCAATGAGGTTTGTTGCTAACAGAGGTTTGGGCTGGTGGGCAGTGAACAGTAGTGATATGCTAAAGAATTAGTTCTGGACAACAGAAGAAAAAAGAATGAAAACAAACAAAAATCCTAGAATCACCATAAAAGAGCTATTAGGAAAAAAATCTCAGAATGCAAACCCTTGAGGAGATAATGTCAGGGTTTGGGGAAAGGTACATTTTAACGTTTTCTACTTTAGTTATTTAAAAGTATCAGATTTCCATATGACTTTGAATACTACTCAACAAGAAAATATATTGATTCCTGACTCCCGAAACAGACTATCAAACCGAATGATATCGCCACAGTCAGGAAACTTGCAAAGCCCCCGCATCTTATTATGAGAATCATGGACTGCGTTCTGTTACTATTTCAAAAGAAAATTGACCCTGTTACTATGGATCCAGAAAAACCTTGCTGTAAGCCGTCATGGGGAGAGTCATTAAAAGTAAGTAAAATCTACTTTTGTGGGCCCTGTGAGGTCCATGGGTGTCCTTATCCCAGGACACTCAACATAGACCAGACGAGCTGGCAGATAAAAATCAACCATTGTGTATTGAATAGGTTTATCTTAATCTGCATGTCGCAAAGCATAAGCAGGGAAAGATTTTTAGGCTGAAGACTTTCTTTTTGTAAAATCTGTTCAGAACCAGTGGCTAGTATGGTCACAGCGACGGCAACCCCACCCAGCCTCCAAACGGAGGCCTGTGTGGTTGGCGGCACCGAGATGCACCCACCTGGCAGAAACTTAGGTAGGTTTTATTTTCACTGTTTCACCATGGAAATGAGAAGGCAGTTTGCATTTACAGATTTAGGTTGACTACTGTCACAGTCCTGATTTGTGTGTTTAGAGAAAATGAACTCTTAGTTCTTTTTTAAAAATCAATTTAGAAGCACATACTAACTCAGAAAGGAAGTATTCGTCTTCCTCCAGAACTTACAGGTTGCAGTGCTGTTTTTCAGCTGATGAGTGCGACGGGATTCCTGTGGAGCCTCCAGCAGTTCCCCAAGGACACTATTAACGAAGAGACTGTGGAGCTACTGCAGCCGTATTTCAACATGGACGATTATACTTTTGAAAGTGCCAAAAAGGTCTGTGGGAACGTGGCTGGTCTGCTGTCTTGGACACTTGCTATGGCAACATTCTATGGCATCAATAGAGAAGTGTTGCCTCTGAAGGTAAAAACTTCCCTCCTTCTCCCAATAAATCAGTTTAGCAAAATCAAGCATTAATAAGACTACTACTTAAAAAGAAAGTATAATTTGACTAACAAAGATAGATGCCCTTGTTACCAAGTTTTTCCTTTTTTCTGTATGTCCTCTCAGTTTCTCATTCATTTTATATCTGTTATATGTTTTGGACATCTCAGACAAGAAACTGAAGCCAACTGGTTAATCCTAAATACTAGAAAATAATGAAAAAACATATGCAAAGAGTATTGAGGAGGAAATCGCAGTGGTCCAAGAATTCGATATCTGGCCAAGCTGCCCTACATGTATGGGAGAACAAAAAGACATTCTCAAGGATATGGTTTAAATATTGAAGGGTAAACAACACACACACACACACCCCACCCCTATACTGGGTCAGACTGTCCTTCATGTCTGAGGGAATAGAAGGCTTTCTCAGGAATGCAGAGGAGTCATAAAACATACCGCCCAGACAAACACAACCTCCGCTGCCCACCCCCAGCCCCGAAAGCTAAAAGAGTTGAAAGTGGTTGCTCCGTGGAATGGAAAGCGGAGGAGGTGGGAGAGGGTTACTGGTTATTATAATAAGCTCTACAGAAGTGACTGCCTCTTGACACTCCGTGCTTCAAAACAAGTAGAAAATATATAAAAAGCAAGAAAGTTTTAACAAAGGGTAATGATGAGAATATATCTCAAAACACCAAAACAAAAATATACCAAGAAAAAAAATGTTACTATAAATGTTAGAATTCAAGAAAAAAAGGCCGAAAAGAGCCATCATTTTTTTAAGGTTGATTTGCTACATTGAACTTTTTAAAATATAAACAAAGAAACATTTACAAAAATTGATGATGTTCAATTCTAAAAGAAGACCCTGATTTAATTCTCAGAAGCAAAAATTGCTAAGGCCTCATTCTTTTTTTAAAATTGACTTTTAGAGAGAGAGAGGAAGGGAGGGAAGGGAAGAGAGAGAGAGAGAAAGGAGAGAAAGTGAGAGAGAGAAACATTGGTTTGTTGTTCCACTCATTCATGCACTCATTGGTTGATCTGTGTATGTGCCCTGACCGGGTTGGAACCGGCAACCTTGGCACATTGGGCCAGTGCTCCATCCATCTGAGCTACCCAGCCAGAATGAGGACTGAGGCATCATTCTTTGATAGTAAGCAATAAAATTAGAAAGCTTACATTAAAAAAAAGTCACTTCTATTTAGAGAATGATGACAAAAACTTACCTACCAAAGCTTTTGTGATGTGGTAAAGTAGTACATTTTCTTTCCTTAAATAAATCAAAAAAAGTAAATCCAGTACATACTCACAAGAATACATATACAAAAAATTTAAGGAAAGCAGAATAGAGCTAATATAAATAACATTAAAAATGAGAAAAGAGAAAAGTAGAATAATCGCCTCCTTTTCCTTCTAAGGCTAACCTGGCCAAGCAAGAGGGCCGTTTAGCAGTTGCTAATGCTGAGCTGGGGAAGGCACAGGCGCTTCTTGATGAGAAACAAGCTGAGCTGGATAAAGTACAAGCAAAATTTGATGCAGCCATGAACGAGAAAATGGTGAGATTAAAGACCCCAAATTACCGAAATGATATACTGTAAAGTCACACAAGTATGTGTTGTATTTAGAAATTAGGTAAATGTCTATAACAAAAAATTTCCCTGAATGCTCTTACTCACTAGCAATGTCTACTTATTTTGGATCTTTGACCCTTCAAAATCTTTTTTAATAATCACTTTCTGTAAGAGGAAGCTGTGATGTCATATCTAAAAGGGACTCACGTTACAGTTAGAAACTGGTTTCAGGTCCAGCTCATGCTCTTATTAATTATGCAGTTGAGGGCAATTGACCTCAATTATCCATCAGATGGGGATCCTAGTATGACCTCTGAGGTAGGTTGTAAGCAGTGGTGGTCTGATAAAATGCTCAGCAGTCAGCTTGTGAGGGGCAGGGGCCTGGAGCAGAAGAAAGCCCTCTTTGCAGGGCTCGCCGCTTCCTGTTGTCTAGTTACTCCTCTCACTGCCAGTTTTATTTAAGCTGTCGGTGTGGTGACGCTGAGCCCAGGCAGCAGCACACCGTTAGGTATGGTTTCCGCCATGCTGACGCAGTGGACTGGAATAACCTCACCTGGGCATTACTACAACCTAGTAAATAATTAGGAAGTGATGTGTTTTGGTTACTTTACCTTTCTTTTTAATATAATTTATTTAATTATAAGTTTATATAATTTAATTTTTAACAATGTCTGTTTAACACCAGCACACACATTTCCTGAAAATCTAACCATTGGCTTTTGTGGACATACACAAGCTGCCTACAGCACATGGCTGTTGTGCAGGATTTTTCTGGGAAAAAATCTTGGTGAATTGCAAGCAACTCAGAATTATCAAATCAAAGATTTAAAATGGTATATTTGATTTGATTTGATTCTATTTTGAAATATTTAATAGAAATACTATTTTAATTTACGTGCTTTTCTTGAAATTTTGTAATGTAAAATAACCATATACTGAATGAATTACCACAATTTAATATGTAAAGTTTCACTCACACTGTATTTTTAAATTATACTTATTTTGCACATTAAGAAATTCCTCCATGTATTTTTATGTGTGGATATAATGGATATTTAATCAGCAATTTAAAAAGTTATTTGAGATGTTCTCCCTTTACGAATGTAGGATTTGCTTAACGATGCCGATATGTGCCGGAAAAAGATGCAGGCAGCTTCCACTCTCATCGATGGACTGAGTGGAGAAAAAATCCGATGGACTCAGCAAAGTAAAGAGTTCAAAGCTCAGATTAATAGGTATAAATTTTGGTCTTTGTTATACTCACTCTGCTCTCCATCTTTGGCACCATCTCAGATGCCACCTCTTTGTCACATTAGAGAACAAAAAACCCGTCTCCACATGAAGAGTGTTTCTCCTTCATTTCCAAATATCCGTCTCTGGATCCCACCATCTAAGAAACTGCCTACAGCGTAAGTAACACACTCTCAGTCAAAGAGGCAAGAAAATTTTGTGAAGCATTTCGAGTCTCAATTTTGGTTCAGCAGAGTGGGTGTTCAGTATGAGAGTGCTTCCCACAGTCTGGATTCGCCAGGACAGTCTAAGGGCTTGCTCTGTTGGTCTTCCTTTTACCATTGGTGTGCTCAGAAAGCTCAGAGAGGGGAATGAGAAAGAAAAGTAGTCTAACCAATAATGATTCTGAACAGGACCAGCCGTGGGTGAAGAACAGGATCTTTTCCTCCTCTGGGAGTCAAAGCTCTGGACCTGTGGCTTCAGGAGGAGCCTTCTGTCTTGCTCCCTGACCTTCCCAAATAATGGCCATTGCTGCTGCTTTTTGCATGGTCTCTGCTATGTCTGGCTTCCAAGGGCAGGGGGCAAAGAAGGCTTCATAATGAAACAAAACTGCCCTGTGGCCTTGCAAATTCCTTACAGCGGGAGCTTAAACTGTGGTGGGTGACGCTCGTGTCTTTTCCTTAACAGACTCGTGGGTGACATATTGCTGTGCACTGGATTCCTCTCCTACCTTGGTCCTTTCAATCAGATATTTAGGAACTATTTGCTTAAAGATCAGTGGGAGATGGAGCTGAGAGCACGGAAAATTCCTTTCACTGAAAACCTGAATCTTATTTCAATGCTGGTGGATCCTCCAACAGTAAGTGTTACTTTCCTCATAATATTTGAATTTCAGTCTCATTTTATTTCTTACTAAAGGTTCACCAAATTTGTTTGCTTTTTCATGTAATTGGAAAGATTGCTTTCAAAATGCCTGTGTCACCAAAAATGAATTTTCTTTGTTGCATAAAAGTTTCTTTTCATTTTAAGAAACCCTGCTTACAAATTAACATCGGTTGCATTGCTACAAACTGAAAGATTATTTGTGGGTTACAGACTTGCTGATACTGAGCTCTTCTTATAACCCTTCAGTATTTACACCAGTCCCGTTAAATCACACTCTCTCTGAAACACGTTAGGCAAATACGGACATCGGCTAGGCCATAAGTACTGTTACTATCCTTCTTTTGGTCATTAGCAATGCTTTATTAGTGTCCAACAGAGCAGCATGTTCTGCGTCACTGAGTGATAGCGTGACCCACCACGGTAAACTTCCTTCTTGGGAATTTGATGCCTCTGTCAATGTTCAGTAAACTTTACAGAGCTTCTGTTGTATTAAATGCTTTCCAGGCAATTGGTATTCATGAGCTGCTTTTCTGATTTGTGAATATGCTCCCCAGTTGCCTTAGAGTTGGCATGCTATTAATTTCATGTTATCTCTATTTACAAGTTAAAAATTAATCTTTTCCAATTCAAACACTGTTGCACTAGTCCTGATAGGGACTAGATAATCTACTGAAGATGCAGTGGGTCACTGACGAGGCTAAGTGGGCCAGGGTATTCTTTACCAATTATAGCCTTTGAAGGTGCTGGGATAATTGAACAAAGATGGAGGCTGGTTGGTTCACTGGATTTCAGGTGGTTTTACTGACCATGGGAAGGCAGGAGGGCAATTCCCTCTTAATTTGGAAAGGAAATACATTTTTAATGTCATTGACGAGCTCCTGCCTGTACAATATCTCATTTCCCCTAACTTCTCTGCCTCCAGCTGTGCAATTCCTGTACACCGTGAAAGCAGGACCGAAGGGCTCAAAGGGGACGTTTCAGAGGCGTATGTCGGCTCTTATCTTCTCTGACATCTTACCACCTGTGTTCATTATCGCAGCCGACTCCAGCCCGTCGGGTCCCACCCACAAAGCCAGTGTCACCATATTTCAAGCCCCAGTGCTCTCTGAATGTTCAGCAACCATGCTTCATGTGGTCAACTTAACAATATTTCCTCATAGCACGAAAATAAAACATACAGCACTAAACCTAGCCTTGCATTATTAGAGAAAGGATTTATTATATGATACATCTGTTTTTTAAAATTTAATATTACTTCGTTCACATTTACAAGTTTGGGCTTTTTTTTCTAGGTACTTGTTGCATACTCTCAATGGAGAAATATACCTGCAAACTTTAAATTTTTGTGTGTCATAGTGCTTTTAATTACTAATGAAAGCATTCTCGTTCTCCTTTGAATGGCCATTTCCATTTCCCGTTACTCAGATTGGCGAGTGGGGGCTGCAGGGATTACCAGGAGATGACCTGTCGATTCAGAATGGCATTATTGTGACGAAGGCCACCAGATACCCACTTCTTATAGACCCACAAACTCAAGGCAAAACTTGGATTAAATCAAAGGAAAAAGAAAATGACCTGCAGGTATTTACCATTTGGTGCAGGGGAAAGTAATCTTAAAATCATGAAAATTTCCCCCAATTTTTGTTGCGTTCTCTAGTCATAAAGCTGTGTCGTCTCTCTAATTGGCTGCTGATTTACACACTTGAGTTTTGTAACAGGGATTGGGGCAAAGGCTTTGATATTTTCTCTCTTTTGTGCTCTCTGTTAATGTCACCCTTCCCCTCTGTCCATTTCCCTGGCTCTATTGCTTTTCCCAAGGTTGGATAAGGCTTTTATTCTGGGCCTTGGGTCTGGGTTTACAGGAAAGCAACAAAAGAATTTGTGATTCAGGCCACTTGCGCTAACCTAGCTCCGACACTTGGTACTCCCATAGGGCACTAGAGTCTGGCAGTAGAGCTGGAGTCTAACAAGTTGTTAACTCTAAGGCAGGGGCGAACAAAGGGCAGGATTCCAACACTCCCTTGGGGATCCCGTTACCATTGATATTTTGATTCAGCTGCCAATATGGACCATTCATTGTTTCCGAGACACTGTTCTAAACCTCCTGAATCCATAGTTTTGCTCGTCCTATTTCTGCTAATGAGAATGCCTTTCTCCACCCTACTGCCCACTTTACTTACATCACAGATAAAAATCTTAAATATTCTTCAAAGTCCACATCTGTGGCTACCTTCGTCAAGACTTTTTTGTGTCCTCAGCTTAAGACAGCCTGTCCTGATTCCTCATAATGTCTCATTTGTCTTTCTTCTGTGGATTTAGAGTCTGTCTGGAATTATTGTTCTTTTCAGATTTCTCTTTTATCTCTACTGTACCCTAAACTTCTTGCTGGCCAAGTTTATGGTTTTACCCCATTTTTATATTTTCTGCATAGTTCTTTATATAGAGTAGAAATTATGATATTTACTGAATTTGAAGGAATTAATCAAAGTGTGTCATCATTATAGGAAAAAACACAGAAGAATCATGTGGTCATCTTGCTAAAGGCAGAAAAAGCACTTAGTAAATTAAACACCCATTCATGATAGAACTTCCAGGAAACTAAGAATAGAGTGTCGTATACAGAGCATTTACAAAAAGCCTGCAGCAGACAGCATATTCAGTGGTGCGATATTGAAAGGTTTCCTTCTGAGGTCATTGCTTAGCTGGCCAGTGGACACTGCCTTCATGCTCATGAGCACCCCTCAGGTGGCCCCACCTCACTGACACTCCAGAACACGATGCGTCAGCCCGTGTTTACTTGGACAGCCCAGGGAACTCCTGGTGAGGGTCGGAGTGTGAGTGGAGGGGAAGAGTGAAGGGGGTGGCGGCGGTGGGAGCGCAGCTTCTGAGGGCCCGCATTCCCGGGGAGTGCACTCCTGCTGACTCAGTCGTCTGGATCCAACCGAACCGGGATTTGTCCCTTTTTCCAGTCCTCTCGCCTCTGGCTGGTGATCTCCCTGCTCATCTTTTCTTATTTCCTGATCTAAGCCTCCTCAGAAGACTACTGGGTAGTCTTCAGTGATGTCTTTCCTGATATAATTCAGACCCAGGAACCCTCTTGAAGAAGCAACAGACATATGCTAGAGACGCTTCCATATTTTAAAAACTATCTACTGCTGAAATATAGGCAGATTGAAAATATATTCTCCTTATTCAGAAGACATGATTTTTCTGAATATG
>PVKM010016588.1:0-26820 GCA_004027735.1 Carollia perspicillata
TCCCAGGAGAAGGATTTATGACTTCATCCTTTCCCCCCACTTCAGATCCAAGCCTCTTTGGGAATGAAGCTGCCTGATTTGTTTTGCGTTCTTTAGATCAGCTCTCGCTGAGGTCCTATCCCTCTTTTACAAAGGGGAGTCATTCCACCGTTTCTCCCTTCGTGACCCAGCACTGTGGGACCATGTCAGCATTGTGGCCTTGTTTTTGTTCTTTATAAATATCAATTTTCATCCCGGTTGCTTGTGTTTGCTACTTGGGATGAGATGTGGACACACGAGCAGATTTTATGACTTTATATTTCCACCGGCATCCCTGCTTGTGATTCATAATTTATACCTGGAAAAGATTTACCGACCTAACTGATAATCCTTCCCCACAAAAGATAAACACACTTATAAGTCATCAGTGTGAAATCAGATGCACTTGAAAGGGACAAGGAATTCACCTGCAAGCACTTCTGGCACCTTGCCCTTTCCCATGAATTCAAACTGATGACAGACACAGCTGAGGCTTCAGGAGAACATCCCAGAGGCCCTGAGGGTGGAACCAGCCCAACCTGCCACGCTGAAAGCAGGATCTAGAGACATGGTTAGAAAATAGCCATGTGATTTATAAGGGCTCGAGGGGAAGCACGCAAATTGCCCCAGTGCTGTGTAGGGCAGATCTGGGAGGGCACAGCTCTCCGCACTTCCCCTTTGTCCAGGCGTGCCTGTGGAAAGCTCATAGGCCAGGCTGTCTGTGTCAAGGTGGGTGTGCATGAGCTTGCCACGTCACATGCGTCTCCCTGCTGCACGTTAAGCTGCTTTCCTGGGACAATGATGTATCAACCGGATGTGTTCAGAATGCATCAAAAAGGTTATCAAATGCCCCCAGCTTTTGGGATGTAACTGAGTCAGCAGGAGAGGACGGGTTGGTACTAGTGCTAGTGCGTATAATAGCGAAGTTCTCAATGTCATCTCAAGGTTTAGTCTGCTGGCTCCTGCCCTCATCTCTCAGATTGCCTCTGCCTCGCCAAAACCAGATGGTGCAAATTCCCTGTAAATTTCACTTGGTCTAGACTAGGACGCTTCAGAGAGCTCCTTGGGAATTCTTTATTTTGTTCTCTCAGACATAAGCAACGTTGCAATAATCAAACACATATAATATGAAACGCTGGCAGACAGTTACATAAAATCATTAGTCCACTATGTGCAATGCCGAAAACAGATGTTTAACCTGGTGGTAGCCATTAAAATATGTTACTTTTTATGATGAGTATTCAGAATTTTAAAATTCTTTAAAAAATTCTCAATAAATAACATTCACTGAAGGGACCCTGATCACAAAACCTCAGCAGAGAATCATAATGCACTGCTAATAAATAACTGTGGTGTGGGGGAAGTCAATCTTTTAAAAGGTCTTTTAAAGATTTTTTTTGAGATGTTCAGGCTCCATCAACATAACAAAAAAGAAGAGGGGGCCTGAACACTTATTGCTGCAGTCTTTTCAGCTGCATAAATCATGGTTTGTGACAACTGGGGCTGTAAAGTCATTGGCATGACAATGACTAGCAAGACAGCGGAGTTAATCAAATAATTATTGAGCACGTGTCTCTCTTGGTCTGGCTCTCGCTTCAGAACGTGTGTCACTGTGTCCCAGTCTTTCTTCCGACCTTTAATATTTCATAAAGAAACTGAGGAAGTATGGGACGTACTTAGAGTTAAGGAGAGAACCTCTCATTGAACTGCGATCTCTGTAAAAGGAGGGACTTTCTCTGAAATCAGCTTTGTCACTACCTGGGGCAGCCTCCGCTCAGTCACTGTTATCTTAACTCTGGTGACACCAGCATCCTGGCTAAACTCTCTTTCTTCAGGAGTTTTCAGGGGTCACCTGGTCTCTCGGAGGCTGTTTCTCTAGTTCCTTCCTTCTACAAGGAGACAGTCTGGGTTCAATGCATAGGATGGGTCCTTGTAACCGTCTGCAGGCTCGTCTGCCAGAGAGAGCTCCTTAGGATGAGATGGTGAGCAGTGGTCTGCTTGCTCTCTCCTTGAAGGCAGCAGCTTCCCACTCCCCAGCCTCTCCATGCTCACTGAGTCCGTGCTCAATAAATACTGTTATTATTGCTATTACTATTACTGTGTAAAATCTTAACAAGTTGGCTGAAGTACGAGGGGCTGAATGTATGAATGCATGAATACATATACCGCCTAAAGGACGAACTTCTTCCATAATGATGCTAATTGCCTGCACTCTAGTGTTAAATCAGACGGGGTGGTGTGAGGAATGAAAGAGAACAGCTGCTACCTTTGTCCGGTGCCCTGACCTGTTGTTTGCAATCAGTGGATGTGTCGGGGTACAGAATAGTCCTTCTGTACCCCGAATATCAAAGGGTGAAGAAGACAATAGCGACTCATCAAAAACCCTGTCCCTCTCTGAAATGTCCGGGCCAATCAAGTTTGGTGTGAATGGTTCAGATCTCACGCCATCTCCGGCGGAGGTTCTGTCAGGGCTGAGGACTGCTGTGGCAGCAGGTACTGGAATCTTTCAAAGTCATCTCCTACATTTTTATTATTAACTTTACACTCAAATTCAAGGCAGGGATTAGGTGTTGTTAAAAGCATGATGAAACCCTTTCTGCATTTAGCAGAAAGTTTATCTCTAAGTTTATCAAAGAAAGTCATGATCATTGATATGTGATATTTAGGCATGCAATAAAGGGAAAAATACCCACCAAATTTGTAGCATGCTAAGGATGAGATTGTTTCCCTGAATTAATTGTTTTTCAAGACGATATTGAAATCCATGATTGATTGATTAACTGATGTTAGGTAGCAAATTTTCAGTGTCCTAAGTGAGAGAGCAAGAATAAGGATTAGAGTAGAAATCAGGAATCTTTAACAAATTATATATTTTAAAATATATATATTGTGATTACGGTTTGTTTTGCCGCCTTCTATCAGTGGTATAATTGTCACCCCTTATCAAATTGAAATAACTTATTTTTTAGCAATGCTCCATTGTGATTCATTACAAATTCATATTAACTCCCATTTTATAAAAATAAAAAAAAAAAAAACCCTGTAATGATCACAGTAAATAAAAGTTTCTAACCATGCTGTGGCGAAACCTGGTAGCAACCTCCGAGCTTTAGGTCATTGCAGACTGTGTCCTTTTCAATGGTACCGAAGCCCTTTACGTGTCCTCTCAGTCAGGTTACTTACAACTACATTTGGAAGCATAATTGCCTTAAAAATTCCCCCATGAGAGAGAATCCCAGGCTTCCCAGCCAAAAATGGGAGGTACAAAGATTAGAGCTAGCAAAATTCATTCCCATTGGTACCTCTATGCCTATGGGGAAGAGAGCCGTTTTTAAGCACCGTGTCTGACATTGGAATTAAGCCTTATTAATAATATGCTGAGTCTACTCCTTACTTTGCTTCTCTTCCTTGTTTTATTGAACCTTGTTTGCTTTGGACATTCTGTTCAAGTTGACTCTCTCCAGATTCACCAAAGAGAAATAGCTCCTCAGATAATTAGATTGTCTATTTTCAAGGCAAGCGGGAAAAATAATAAGTTATTTCTCCATCGCATTCTTTTTGTTTGTGTTCAATAATTTTTATGGAATTAATTTAAACTTAGCAGGCTTTATGTGAACTTGCTTCTGGAAGATTTACTGCATCTTATGTGAAAACGGTCAGCATCTGACATTTTCGAATTACCCACCTATTTATGGGATTACACTGCATTCTGTTCTTGAAAGAGCAAGTCAATTTTCGGCATAGATTTCTTTGTGTCATTTTTCTTCTTTGCCTGTTTTTGTGAAAGCTAGCTCCAAGGTGAGAGTGGGAACAGTGGGAAGAGAAGGAGTAGGGAGGCTAAGATCCAGCCGTGGCTAGCTCAAGGAGATGCTCTGTACCCTAAACTCCTGGTGGAAAGAAGAAACCTTAAAAATGCAGCCAAACAATTTATTTAATTAAAACATGGGATCACGTACTTTAAAAATAAAAATAAATGTTTACTTGATACTTAACTTGTCTATGGTCCTTGGGGGACTCACTAAGGGACCGATTGCTGAGACCCGATCCAAGCTTATGGTTGTCTGGTGGGGCCTCCAAGGCATTCTGGTACACACTAAATTCTGAGGATGGCTGTTACTGAAAATAAGAGTTTACATCCTAGCTGAATGTGGATTCAGGTCATCGGCATTCCAATGGCTCTTTTTTAAGTCAACCGATGTCTCAGACTAGAGCTTAGGCCACACTGAGAATGACCTAAGGGAGCAGTTATGTCTTTCGAAGTACTTGAACACTTCTGTGTCTATCCATATCTCGGAGTGGGGGTTGGGAGTAAACCCACGTCAACTGGCAAAGGTTAAGGCAACATTTGTCCACATGAGTCATACACGCAAAGCCTTTCAACTACTATTTTAGTTTCATAGTCTTGGTGGCTCAGAAACCAAAAATCAGTGAGTGCCATTCTTTTATTTCACAGATAAAATCCACTCAAGTTCAGGATTCCCGGGAAAGAAAAACCATTAAAAAATGTAATGTTCAAATGCATCATAATGTGTAGTTGCAAAATTTGAAGTGCCTAAGTGAAACTACTCCCCAAATGGAAGAGGTACCCCCCAAATCAGGATGTACCATTTAATCAAGAAAATTAACTGACAGGTGGATGTACTTTTTATAGTAGTTACTCCAGTCAGTTTTCCAGTAAGATGGCTGATGGAAAGTTTACTCTTTTGCAGCTATGGTAAGAAAGTGTTCTTTGTTAAACTTTGTCATTAAAAACTCAGGGGGGCACTGTAGGGTAACAGAGATCAAGGAACCTTGGATTTCAAACTTGAAACCCACACTCTGGAAGAACGGGCGGGCAAGTCATTCACCTTGGAAATGAATATGTCGGGCTCGATCGGATGTCAGCAAGTATGGCCCCCCGGGCTTGCCACCTGTTTTGTGTCTGGTCTGAGAGCTAAGGGTGTTTTTTATAGATGACATTTGTAATCAATTTGATAATAGGAAATACTTTCCCAACCCCAATTAAGTGAAATGTTATCTCTTCAGATCCGAATTCCATTCTTCTCATTAGCAAATCTGAATTATTTTAGAAAGTACTTAATTGCTATTATATTTTCAATTTTCCCAGTAAAATCTTTTGTAGAAATTAGTTAGACTATCTTGTAATGCAAGTACCTGCTAAATACCCTTGGTCTTCCTCTTGGCCTGCAAAGCCTAAATTACTGGTATTCACTATCTGGTTCTTTACAGAAATGTTTGCACCCCTTGGATTAGGTGATCTTTAAGTTCCTTTAAAAAAAACCCAATTCTAATTTTTTCTTAAGACATCAATAAAAACCATATGACATATAAATAGCATATGAATGACATATGACAGTTATGACATGTGAATGAGTGGGACGGTGCGGCTTTCCCAGTGCTTGGCTCTGTGTTGCTACATGTGAATGAAATAGAATTGGATGGATCCAAAGCAGAGCCTCCTTTCCTTGTAACAGTTGTTCATTTTTACCCTGTACGTTCCCAAAGCAAGAGAAGAGTTCTGTCAGCACAGGAATTCAAGCCACTGCCCGGGCTAGTAAACCAACCCTCCCCTGGGCAAATCCTTAACCTCTCTGCCTCAGTTTTCCCACCTGTCCTATGGGGAGTCATGCATGTTCACAGGTTCTTTGAAGGTGGCCGAGGACTGGACACTTTAACAAAAATAAATAATGGCCAATGACTTTGGTATTTCTAAAATAGATTCCTAAGCATACTGAAAATGCTAAACAACCAGTACACCACAGACAGAGCTCCTACAGTGCCCATCCTGTCCACCTGAGGTCAGAGGGACAGAGGCCTCCCACAGCCAAGTGTGTCCTGAGGACAAGTTTGCACAGAAGGCTTAAATTTCCCTGGGAGAGCCACTGTTGGAATTTCAGCTTTGACCTTCTGCAGAATCCATATTAAAATGCAAATTTGTTACCTAGGAAGGTAATCTTTAACCATTTAATACCTATTTCTTAGTACTTTAGCTCAAATTAGGTTTTTTTTTCCAAATTAGCTAGCTAGCTGGGTGAGAGCAGTCTAGCAGTCTTGACTAGAAGGGAGTCAGAGTCTCCGAGGCGGGCTCAGGGGTCGTTTTAATGAAGGCCCTCGGGTTGGGGTAGCACACCCCCACCACTGTCAGCTCCAGCATTTACCCAGGGTGCCCCAGCCCACATGTGCCCACAGGAGACTTAGAAGTCCAGACTCTAGGGCATAATAGGGCAGCATTGCCCAATAGAAATAGAATGCACCCCAAGTTGACAATTTTAAGTTTTTTAGTAGCCACATTAAAAAATATAAGGTGAAATAAAATTTAATGATATTTTACTTAACTCACTATTGTGTCCAGAACACAAACCAAATTGGTCTAAAAATAAACTATAAAGACAAGTTACTATCAGTCTTTCTGTATTTGTTTTAAGAAAAGGAAAACCACTATAACACCTGTATAGGCTATTTTCAGAGTAGATCCAACTAGTTCCTTAAATTGGGCCTTGTCCCTCATGCAAGTCATCTACACAACGAGAAATCCTGAAGATAGTACATGCCCTTACCAACATTTTTGGTTTTGTTTTTAACCAAAAGTAATTATGTTTAAGTATCCCACCAAGAAACTTCTACAGAAGACTACCCTGCAATACAAGGTTGGGCAAAATTATGTTTACAGTTGTATGGAAAATAATAGTCAATAAATGATAATACAATAATAAACTCTGTTGCACATGCTCAGGATTGTAACAACTGCCTTAGGGACAGGGTGAGCCAATGGAGGAAAGAGGATTTTTCCCCCTCCTCATCCTCATTTATTTTTTCTATTATTTAAAGTCAGCCCAGAGAACTGAGGCAAAGCTAGAGGAAACGAATTCAGAGTTTGCCTTGAACATGTGAACAAATCTTCCCACGATGGCATATTTGAGTAGATGGAGCAGAACTTAACTGAATGACTCATAATAATGTTTTTAAGCTTACGACAAAATTTAAGCTTATCTGCCTTTGAATATGTTAAAGTTTCCAGTAGCAAAGAACACACATGGAAGGTAAAAAAATCACAAATATCCATAGTAAAAAGAAAAAAATCAAGGAAAAACAAATGTTTTTAGAAGAGCTAGATACAGAAAGGGTTTCATCATGCTTTATACGCTCCTGTATACTGTCCCTCATCTAGAGAACCCTCAGCAGCGAACCGGCAGCAGGAGGGTATGTCTCGGGTGTGCGGTTCGGCACTCCACAGGGCAGCTTCCCGAGTCATTATCACTCAGAAACACGGTGAGACTGTTCTCGCCCGCAGAAGAAGGGTGGAAAATCATAACACACGTCGATGCTTGCTATTCCAAAGACACCTTTCACTGGGATTGTCTTTAAAATGGAAGGTGCAGTAAAAATTTTAAGATGCAAAGAAGGGGTGAATAAATACGGGATGTACCTACACATTCATATACCGAACGCTAGAAGGCTGCGAACCACGCAGGCAGAGCCAAGAAATGCACTGAACCGTCAGTTTAGTAGGTCATTTTGAACGGTAGGCAGCAGAATGGCTGTGTGCATGAAAAACTGCAGCTATATTTTCAGAAATCCTTTCTAAGAATCCTGAAATATTAATAACATGGTCTTAATGTAGTTGAGGACAAAAAATGTGTTAAGGGTAGCAAGATTTGCCCAGAAAAGCACAATGACAAGTTTGTACTTTCAGCTTGTGCTTATGAAAGCAAGAGGGAAAGAATACAAATACTTGGTGCGTTTGAAGAGCAGCAGCCTTCAATTTCACAAGTCGGTGGGAGCCATACTTTCCAAATGGATTAACGTGTACATGTTCTTGATAACAGACTAATAGGAGCTTCAAGGATATGTAGAAAAATATATATATTGATAAAGTTCCAAATTCATTTTTTCTTCAGTGTACATATATGTATATGTGTGTATACACACACCTATACACACACATACATACACAACTAATTTTTGAACTTCAAAAAATTCAAGACACCCTCCAGTTTGATTTTTGCGAACTCTGAATTCAATTCTTTAAGTGGAGATAGACCTACTGGAGTGGAAGTTGAAGAATTAGCAATCCCCTCCCTCCCCCTTTTTCTCTCAGAGCTTTTGAATGAGCTGTGTTGTCACTCTTTCGTGGCCATTGTGTTTTTAGATTTTGATGCCTGAAATGGGACTGTGCAAGGATCAGTCAGGAACAGGGAGTTTCCCTTCCACATCTAGATGTGAAAATATTAAAGTCCCGTGTGCTTTTTTGGCCATCCTAGCACTGAGTGACAGGTTGCTTTTCTGGGCTGTGACTAAGTGAGTGATAGAGAGGACCCCGTGGGCTTACTCCAAGTTCACGGACTCATGGCGCGTGATGTGGGATGCACAAGCCTGACCCTCGGTGCTTCTTCCTGCCAAAGCTGGGGTTTCTGATTTTAATCCAAGCCCTAAGGCCACCATAAGCATGACCAAAAAGTACCTCGCATGTTGAACCCCATCTAATTATGTGAAGCGTATAAACTCGAGACACATAAATCTCAGTCATGGGAGCAATTTGTTTTTCTAAGATGCTCCGGTCCAATGAGAGATGAAAGCAAATCAGGGAGAGACTGATCTCTGAGCGCTTTTATTGTCGGCGCGCCACACGTCATAAACTTCGGGCTCGTTAAAGGAAATTCCATAAACAACTTTAGTTAGTGGTGGAGAAGGAACTGTGTGCCTTTCTGGGGCTTCTGCTAAACTCCCTTTCCGTCTGCTATTACAAGAGCATGATTAAGGAAATACCAACAGGATGTGCAAGGGGGAGGAGCAGACTTCGACTGGAAGCCATACAAATGGCTGATGGATGAGTAATGAGACAAGGGAATGTGGCCACATCTACCCAGAGAAGCAAGCAGTTCTGTGATCTCTTTGTCTCTATGCACTTGAATAAACTCTGCCAGCTTGCTCGCATGGTTGGTCTCTTTTGGTGGGTCAGGCTGATGGAAAAGTACCTGATAGCCTTCTCCCAGCCGATATTTTTGATAGTATAGAAACGTCTAAGGACATGATAAATGGAAAGAATTGAGAGTGAGTCATACTGGAAAGATTGTGGTTAACTGTCACTCTATTTTTTACCTTTGGTCTTATGAAATGACTTTACGTTTGATGGCCTTGTTACGGAAGGTTTAATATTGACGGTGTTGGTCAATTTTCATTTCAGATTGAGACAGATTTGGGAGGTGATCGTGAAGGGCAGGGGCAGAAAAAAGAGGAGCAAACCTCTATTAATTATTTTTTATTGTGAGCTTTCCCAGAATTAGTGGGTTTTTCCACATTAGTGAAAGCGGTCTTCGGTGTCAGTGTGGTGATGTTTGTAAAGATGACGTCATGGAAAGTGTGTCAGGTGCACGAGGAATGTATGGCCCGTGTTCTGTGCACCAGCCACTTGGGGGGGGGGGTGTTGAAAACCTGCAGGGGGGGAAACAGGAGGGTTTTATTAATTAGAAAAGAAACTCAAACTATCTGCTGATCTTAAAAAAAGTTTTTAGCATAGTACATTCCAGAACCCACTATGGATAGTTTCTAGACCTTTCCCCTGAAATTGTAGTTCATGTCTCAGCAACTCTTCTTTTCCATTTGGTTATTTTTGTTGGTCTGTCCCTTAGGTCCTCTCTGTAGCTGTAATTAGAAAATAATCCGCAACCAATTTTTTTGTTAGCATTTGGATACACTTCCAACTGGCTGGTTCAAGGCCATGCTCTCAGATTCCACAGCATGTGGCAAAGAGTAAAGGCTGTGGGGGCAGCACGGTTGGGGTCAGAGCTGGTGCCTGACAGTTACCAGATGCAGGTTAGGTACTGGCAGTTTACTGCTCAAGGCTGGTATTCCTCACTTCCAAGGTGAGGCTAATAACAGTGCCTATAGAAAAAGGGGTGCCGTAAGGACTAGACATCGTGCACGTTAGCAGGGTCCTGGCACACAGGAAACACTTGGGAAACTTGGTCCAGGATTTTGTTGATGGCATTGGTTTTGAGAAAGTCTTTCCCACAGGGCTCCTTTGCCCTCTGACCAGAAACGTCAGTGCCCCTCAAGGAGTGACTGTCACCCACTAATGTCTCTGGTTGCTCTACCTGCATCTCAAGCCATTTTAGATCAGCAAAAGTGTCTCCCTTCTTCTGGATCAAGGAGGTGAGGTTATGCTTGTCTGTATAAGCAGTGGTTTATATTGGTTTCTTCATTCTTCTTTCCCTTAGCCTGCAAAATCGGATATTACAAAGCCCTCTCCACGGATGCCGCCTGTGCCAAGTGTCCACCCCACAGCTACTCTGTCTGGGAAGGAGCCACGTCGTGCACCTGTGACCGAGGCTTTTTCAGAGCTGACAACGATGCTGCCTCGATGCCCTGCACCCGTAAGTTGTGTGCTCGTCACTCGTTTCTATGATGCCAACAGCTTTCATGACCACTTAGTGAGGCACTGCCAGGCCTTTTCTCTGGATAACTGTGCGGGGGGCAAATGACATCAGACGAGCATCCTTTCTCAATCATAGCAGAGAAAATGGTTATGAAAAGAAAGGATCTTTCTCACTGTTCTGGTTGCTCAAAATGCACAGCTGCCAACAGACTACTTTGCGGAGCAGAGACTGAGCACTCAGGAGCTGTCTGACAGTGTAATTAGAGCTGAGACTGGAATTTATAAATGGCTTTACTGTTTCATCGAGGACTCGAGGAAACCTTGCGGCACTCGGGGAACAGGCGTAGGGCAGTGTTCTGAGGATGGAATCACGTGTGGACGAGAGATTGCAGTTCTGTGTGACACTGATGTCATAGCTTGCATTGTCATTACTCTCCTTCCTTCTTTCCTCATAGTTTTGTATTCGTAACAGTTAGGCTTGGGTCCCAACAAATGCTTGTTTTATGCTTGTTTAAATGCTGGGTTAATGAATGGATGGGATTGGCACCTCAGTGTGCTGGGAAGTAGAGAAATCTTGTCTCATACTTTCTATGGGCAGTGTTCCCAGGTATTGGCATTCCTTTCATGTACACTCTGCACTTCACAAAGCCTGCAATGGCAGTGACCTTGACCAGAACAGGGAAAGGTGTGCCCAGGTGTTCCACCTGTGTGTTTTCCCTAGGTGAGTCTGGGTATGAAAGGACAGAGCCTAGTGGCCAGGCAAACAGGCTTTCCACAGGTGTCGGCTTTGTTTCCAGGTCTGCCATTTAGTAGCTGAGTGACTGATTGGTTAGTTAGTCCCTTAAGTCTCAGTGCCCTCGTCTGTGGAATGGAGTTGATAATAAATACTGCCTCCCTCACGGTTGCTGCTACTCAACACCCTCATGCTGTTTACTAGTTATGCAACATGCATAAAATGATGTCATTCCATATAATTTAGCCTTCACTGCCTTTATGAATTATTTTATTTTTTTAACTACTATAAATTTTATCTTTGCCAGCTACTGCCGACTCACTCAAATAAAAGTACTTTCTGGTTTGGAGGTAGTAGGGTCAGCTGTTCAGCCATTATCCAGCCCAGTCAGGCACCTCCTTTTAAAGGTAAAGAAAGCAATTTCAGGCCCATCCCAGATTTGTTCTGAAGCTGCCATACACAGGAGTTTCTTTCATAACCAGAGAAAATAACAGCAATAACAACAACAAACCTTTTATAATTACGCCTAAGTAATGTGCTAGGCACTTTCTTTTTCTCTTTTGAAAATCTTTTTTTAAAAGATTTTATTTATTTATTTTTAGAGAGAGGGGAGAAAAAAAGAGAGGGAGACATCAATGTGTGGTTGCTTTTCACACGCCCCCTACTGGGGACCTGGCCCGCAACCCAGGCATGTGCTCCGACTGGGAATCAAACCAGCAATCCTTTGGTTCACAGGCTGGCACTCAATCTACTGAGCCACACCAGCCAGGGACTAGGCACTTTCAATAAACATCATCACAGGCTTCATAATAAATCTATAAGCTAGGGATTATTTTCATTTTTTGGAAGAAGTAACTGCCAGCTCAGGGATGTTAAGGAACATGCCTAAAACGCCACCCCAGCTTGGTGGTAGGACTGGACAACGAGAAGACTCCCATCTCTCTGTTTTACTGAGGGAATTCTGTTACCAGCTGCCTGAGGTCAAGCTCAAATGTCCACAGGGAGGGAATGCACTAGGGACATAGGTATCTTTGCCGTCTTCTTATTCTGTTCCTACCGTAGACTAAGTACTTTCTCTGGATGAGCAGGTACACTTGACATGCTCAAGTCCTGGCCTTTTGTTGGTTTCAGTCTAAGTATTCTTGCCTTATGTTTCTTTGTGCATGCTGGGGTTAATATTGACTCTTCTTCCTCTATCCATATCCTCTACCAGAAGTGCTCCAGTTGTGGGATTCGAGGGCATGATAGCAAACTCGGAGGGAAATATTGTGGGCTGATGGCGTGATAATTGCCCTTATTTGCATCAAGTGCCTTCCATACAGATGTGCCTTCTCTAGGCTGGAGCTTGATTGTTAGGAACTTCACGAAATTCATCTTTGATGGCAAGACAGCCTGACTCTTTCTCCCAGGTGTCTTTAGTCTCATGATAGTGATCCGCTGTCTAGCATTCTAGGGGACCATGGACCAATTGCTTCATTACTGTGACTTGCTTTGTGGAAATTCAGGGAAACCCCAAATATTACCACAGGCCTAAGTTACTGGAATGTTTGCTCAAAGTGTAAGTGTGGTAGCTGAGCCCTTGGAGTTTTATGTTTCTGTAGGAATAAATCATTAGCTTTATCTTGAAGATACAGATGAAAGAAAGCAAATGTGGATTTTTGGCATATGAGTGAACCAAAAAGTTCACTCATTTTTTTCAGAGATTGTCTTCAGTAAAGTAAGAGAGAAAGACTGGTGGCTTTTTACGCCATTGATGAAAGGTCCACACAAACGCCAAAGCAGCATGTGACCCTTTTCTGCCGGTCCTTTCCCTTGTGCCTTCTCCCACCCGTCACTAGCGCAAACTCTTCACAGTATCGCAATGCTCATTGCGTCTGCCTGAACCAAGTTAAGAAGAAACGCTGTGTTTGTCTTACCGCCACCAACTCATGAGTTTGTTTAACCTCTCCAAGCCCCAGTTCACTCATCTGTAAAATGGGATTCTTACTCTCTGCATGTGAGGTAGTTTTAAAAATTAAATAAGAAAATATTTGAAGTCACCTGGCACCTGGTGAGGATCTAACAAAAATGTCTGTCCTCTTCTTTCATCCTAAATGGTCGTGCCCTCCCCTGAACCTCCTCCACAGCCCATTGCCAATGCCTGTCTCTGCCCCTGAGGCGATTTTCTCACCGACGGAACAATTAAATTACCCAGAGGCTGCCCTGTGCTCCAGATCTCTGGAGGCAAGACTCGGGCATCCACATTCTCAAAAGTTGCCCCCATCCTTCTACTATACAGATGAGGTTGAGGCCACTTCTCTACAGAGTTAAATTTTAAGTTTTTTAAAAAATATAAATTTAATGAGCATTAACTGCATAAGACTCCTAAGACCTCCTCTGAGATACAGATAAACTGGGAGATGACCTTATTTTGCTAACAGGTGTGTATACTAGTAATTTAAGCAGCAGAATTAGAATCTGTCCTCTTCTTGATGAAGACAGTGGACCTGCACTGTCCTGTATAGTGGCCCCTAGGTGCACATGGCTACTTAAATTTAAAGTTATTAGCATTCACTTTCGAATTCAGTTTTTAATTTATGTTAGCCACACTTCAAGAGCTCCGTAGCCACAGGTGGCCAGTGGCCACCATACTGGATAGGACTGACAGACTATTTCTATCAGCTCAGAAAGTTCTGTTGGGACAGTAAGTGCTGCCACAGACATTTCAATTCAGAAGACAGTGGGGGGTTCTCAAACAATTTCTTGTTCAACCACAGGATAAAGCCCCCCTCACCTTGCCTCCAGCTTTATCCGGGTCTCTTGGCTTTATCAGATTCTCTTGACAAGATGTGGGGATGAGAAGGAACGTAAACACCGGGGATCCTTTCAAACTGATTCCAGCCTCTAATCAGTTCTTACCAGTTGGTTAAGCCAGGTGACAAATCCAATTCCCTTGCGCTGACAGCCATGGTAATCAGGCACCCTCTTTGTTCATTATGCTGCCTTTAACCCCCGCATTCTCATGCAGCCCTGCATTTAGTGATCGCTCACTGTGACGGCACACTAATGAAGAAATAAAACACACTGGCTGAGACTCATTCTTCTAGCCAGAGAGGGACTCTGCTCCACTGGCTTGTAAAATCAGGTTTTTGTTTGCTTACAGAACAACTAGACCAGGTGAATCCAAGCAGCATTGGCTAGTTTAGAAGGAAACACCTAAGAAGTTGTTCACACTATCTACATTGCTAGAGAAATTGAGAGAATTCAATGGGAAATAAATCTTAACTTTGGGAAGAACTTCGACAGAGCCTCTAGTTAGGTTAACATCAGTGTCTACCCGTGAGGTAGACGATGTTTCAATGGAGGCATCATCTGACTATTTTCAAGAACGTAATCCATACTTGTTAGAGTACAGAGTTGGAACAATGCCTCTTAAAACATAATTGTGCATGGAAAGCACCTAGCAATCGGTGGAAGTCAGACGTGACATTCTGCCTCTCTAACAAGTTCCCAGATGCTGCTGATGCAGCTGGTTTGTGGACCACTTTTCTGTAGCAAAGCGTTAGATCCTCTGTGATGGGTGGCAGGAGGCAGAAGACCCTCTCGTCTGTGCTTGTAAATTACAGGGATCCTCTTCCACTCAGTGGTGACTCTAGGAAGATAGTTCCAGGCTTCTGAATGTTTCCAGGCTTCTTTAATGGAAATTGAATACTTCATTTGTCTCCCAGATAAAGAAAATCCATCTGGTTTGGAGTTGCGTAACCCAGTGCACTGACTGCAGAGCTTTGCTTGTTTGTATTTTCTCCTTCCTGAGTACCCACCAGTGACTGCCAGAGAGTGGATATAAAAATAGTCACGTGGACCAGTCAAGAAAGCTGATGGGATTTTTGGCGACCTTGACAGCAAGGCAGACAACCAGATCTCAATGTACATAAGGGTGCCATTTAAGTTGATGGAGGGATTCTGATTACATAAATCATGTTTTAGAAGAAATTTCAATGTGATTTTAATTAATGAAGTTAATATCTTCTAACTCTGCAGATAAGCAACCCTGCAGAGTTAAGGTGAATGAGTTCAGATCTCATGAGCCTTCCCTTTCCCCTTTGCCCAGCCATCAGGAATGAGGCCTGGCAGTGACAGTGTTGGGGAAGCCAACTGCATGCCTGTGCAGAAGGACTTTGAGTGCCTTTGTCATTTATCACTTGTTCAGTCATTATAGTGAAAGGGTCTTCTTTCCCTGCACTGGGAGACTGAACCAATATTGCATTTAAGGTGACTTTTCAACCCTTTATTGTGTTTCAAAACGTACTAGGAAAAAAATGCCTTATAGAAGAAGTAAATTGGTTTTGGATATCTAGAAAGAAATAGCTAATTTGTTATTTTGGCAACTTTACTTCTGAGCACCATTACCAGAGTGGTTTTACGTATTTTTCAATTGGAAATCTGTCTTTGTGCTTTTGGGTACTCTTTATTTAACGTGTTTGATGAAACTTATTTGAGCCTTGTGATTGGGAGCACTCTGTAAATAAGAGATTATTATTTTAGATTGCCAACTTGAGGAACCTTCACAAATCTGTCTCCAAGTAAACGGTGTTGAATAATTCAGTCAGCTGTGCCAAACAAAGAGTGAGTGATTGATACTTAGACATGGCCTAAAATATTCCAAAATTGCAGCTTTTAAGACAATTTATACTGGAGTTGCTTAGAGCTAATGAGGGCAAATTTACCAAGATCTATGTCGAAAGGTCCTGATTTGAAAAAGCTTTTTGCAGGTTTAGGTTATTAAGAAATTGAAAAAGCCTAGTTCCAAACAGCAAACATCACTTACTTTGGCTCTACGTTTGCCTTTTCTAATTGAATTTAGTGTGCCACTGTCTTTCCTTCAGAAAGTGTATTGTTTTAAAATTACCATTTCAGTTCTATTACTCAAAGCCTTCACTTCAAATGCTTTCTGACAGTTATCAACATAATGAACCATAATGAAATGATGAGCAATCTTCAGTGGAAACCCAATGTGGATCCCAGTGGTGCTGTATGACTGTGTTGTTAAAATTTGAATGCAAATTAAAATAACATCGTCCTTACTTGTTTCCAAGGTCAGGAGAAGAAAGAGACTTTTTTAAACATTTTATTTATTTATTTTTAGAGAGGCGAAGGGAGGGAGAAAGAGAGGGAGAGAATCAGCAATGTATGGTTGCCTCTCGTGCACCCTCAACTGGACACCTGGTCCCAACCCAGGCATGTGCCCTGACTGAGAATCAAACTAGCAACCCTTTGCCTTTTGCAGGCCAGCATTCAATCCACTGAGCCACAACAGCCAGGGCTAGAGAGATGTTTTTTAACGCTTCAGTTTTGGAAATCTCACAACCACTTTCAAACCAGTCCTTGAAGGTATGATGTTCAGTTCAACTCTCTACCCCTAAGATTTCCTTGCTTAACAGTCTGGCTGAGTGTTTTTGGAAGGGATGTCTAGCATGAGGCTTTGATGTTTAAAGCCATAGGATAAAAGGTAGTCTTCAGTTTCAAGTAAACTCAATTTTTTCCTCCCCCAAAACATATTTCTTTTTGCTTTAAAGCTACACGAGTAACTAATAATGAAAGGGGGAAGAACATTCTCTGACATTGATTAATGAGAGTACAGTTAGCTCTAGTGAAAGACTACATAGTAGAGGACTGGGAAAAAAGGCCAACAATTCCAAAAGTTTTGTTAATGAAATTGTTTCAGAAGATCCATCAGTTGATCTCTAACCATTTCAGGTTTTATAATCCATGCAATGAATCATTTTTGTGAACACATTTTAATAAAAATTTTGAGTCTAAGATTTTCAGGAGAATTTATTATTTATGTTTACCAAATCTGCAACAATAGAGTATGGTTTCATACTGGACTGTATTCGTTATAGGTCCAAAACTCTAACTGAGACATCGACTCTCTTATTGCCAGATTACGAGACGTGGGTTTTAGTTCAGAACATGTGGTCCTGCTGCCTGTTGGCCACTTGATCAGCAGACTAAGGTGCCTGTCCTCTGGACCTTACACACTGGTCAAAGCAACCAAAGATATTTTGATGATGTAGCTGCAGCCTTCATTGACCCATTCCGTTTCCAGACCACTCCTTCAGCTGGATCTCAGTAGTTCAGGGTATGAGATCAGCTAGTGAGTGAGCCACACCCTGGTCTCTTCTTTCTGAGTTACCTTTTGGCATTTTGAATACTAATGGGAAAGTACATCTAGAGAACCCAAGTGTGCGATTGTTGTCCAACGGCAATTTGAATATCGATGAAAAGATCACCAGGTGTGCTAAGTGAAAGGAACTAGATTGATTCAAGGCTAATCCCTTGCCATTTGGTTGTTTGGGAATTTTTGAAAAGCTTTGGGATATTTAATAAGGATCAGGTATCAGCTCATTGAATTATTTGTTTAAAAGCAATGCTATTTTGGCATCCTCTTTAGCCGCCCAACCCACTTCTCATTTCATAGAGATTAACAGTACAATGTGGATTCAGCTGGAAAGTACATAAGTTTGAGGCACACTAATTTCTGTCCAAGTGAAAGGCGGCTGAAATAGTCTGCCAATGCCATTTAGCCAAGTTATTACCGTTTTTCCATGAATAATTAAGAATGGCTTGTTATCAACCAAGCCCTGTCATTTCTAGATAACATGCTTGACACTCTTCGTGGAAGTCATAGCGTGGTTTCGCACAGCATGCTTCTATGAAACAGGGTCAATTATACATTTTCCTGAGATCCCCTGGGGTGAGAGCTAGCTACCTCCTTTGCTATCAGCATTTTGATTTTCTTTCCATACTTGACTCTTATTCTACGCACTGTTTACAGCTCAGCAGAAGATGAACTGGGAGAAGGCTCCTGTTGCACAGAGGCCATTGTCCCCTTCCCCCAGTCTCCTGTGACCTTCCACCCAGAGAAAGAGCTGTCATAGAGATTCCCAGTTACACTCCTGTGTGGAAGGTAGGGAGCAAGTAGAGAGGACAGCGCAGCTAAGACGACAACAGCACCATCCGGGAAGTAATGCCAGAAGTTGCCAGCCACGAGCTCAAAGAAGTGGGGAGAAATGTGACTTGAGGTGAACTGAGAAAGCTGGGAATGATCCAGCATGCCCGACCAAGCATTCATGGCTGTGATTCCTTTTCTCTTGCCTTGTCTTCGTGTGATGGGTGGTTGTAGCCCTGGAATTAGAGTTTCTGATCATAACTTGGCACTGTTGCCTGTGTTGATGTGGGCAGGTTGCTTAGCTTAGTTTCCAATTGCTGTGGCTAATAAATAATTTTCTGTTGTATTTTACTATGGGGATACACGAAAAGGAAAGAAAAGATGAAAATGTGCTTCCCGAGGAATGCAAATTAGTTCACAAGCTAGCTACTTCTAAATCAGAACACTCATGATTTATATATAAATATATTTGTAATATATGTTATATATATCAAACTTTAGATTGCTTTTCCTAATTTCTCATATCAGAATAACTGGAAGTTTACTTTCTAAAGTACTTCAGCCAGAAACTAGTCATCTTAGAAATAAGAAACCAAAATTACTTTACCAATTAACCCAGTAAAGAAAGGAAAAGTTTCCTGCACAGGAGAACGGGAAAATAGATACACTGGAAAGATACATGGCGGCAACATTTCAGCAAGAAGTTACCTTCCTAGGAAGCCTAGAGTTTTTCATGACAGCAATCAATGATTGATTGGTCCAAATGGTTCTGTGTTTTAATAACAGGCAGTTCTGCTTTGGCACATTGTTAAAACACAAACTGCTGTGATAAAAGGTTATGCGCTCTTCATATATCTCAGAAGAGCTGTCCCCGAACAGCAGTCTTAATGTAAACGAACCCACGGCAGCAAGGGCTGACAGAGGCAATTAGCGGGGCCACATACACAACTGTCAGAGGGGAAAGCATGGGCTTGGTTTCGGTCAGAACTCACACACCCCGTTTATTCTGCCCTCTAACCTGTCCTTCAGCTGGAGAGAGATGACCAAAGGCTCATCTGAAGGTTTGGAGGGTTTCCCAGCTAAAGCCCTGAAGCACGACGACACCCCCAAAGTTGCACATGCTTAATGACGCCTTATGAAATGCAACTCAAGGCCCAGATTCCTCTTCCTCAGAACATGTGCCCGGGTAGCCCTGGTGTTTTAGTAAGGTGACAGTAGGGCTTAAAGACATGTGTCATTTGAGAGTTATGTTTCTGCCCGTGCTCTTGGGGAATGTGATTAAAAATCAGTTAAGTATTGCCCTGGCTGGTGTAGCTCAGTGGATTGAGCGCGGGCCTGCGAACCAAACGATTGCGGTTCGATTCCCGGTCGGGGCACATGCCTGGGTTGCAGGCCGGTCCCCAGCAGGGGACGCATGAGAGGCAACCACACATTGATGTTTCTCTTCCACTCTTTCTCCTTCCCATCCCCTCTCTCTAAAAGTAAATAAATAAATAAATAAAAATATTTTTTAAAAAATCAGTTAAGTATTAAAAGCCGCTGATAGCTCTGGAAACCACTCTATGGGTGATCCCAGTTATGTTGGTTTCCTGTCAGCTCTCAAGGAGACTGCTTTGGTTACAGTCTGGATTTTTTAAAACCTTTTAGCATGCAATCACCTTTTTTATTTGATCAGCTTCTGTGATATACACAAAGTGCTATGAAGGTGATGCATCACCTGTGGAGGTGAAGCATCATTTAGTTCTTATTTATTCAGCAGATGCTTAATGAACATCGACTCTGTTTGGCATCTTTGGAAGGACTGGGGATACTCTCATAAATGAGAAAAGAAAAAATATTTTCTATTCTTGTAGAGCTTCTGTTGTAATGGGAATATAAAAAATGAACAAGGTAATTTAAAATTCTCACAAGAAGGGAAAAACAAAAGATGATGTGATAGGGTAAAATGAAAGAAAGGGCAGACTTTTGCCATGCACAGAGTAGTCAAGAATGAGGAGGGTGAGTTTTGAGCTGAAACCAGAGGGTTGAGAAGGCAGCTAGCTGTGGAAAGAGCCAGGGGAGAGAATTCCAGGCAGACCTACCAAGTCTAAAGTACTTGAGTTGCGTGTTTAAAGTTTTTCTAACAATGTAAGTTTTAAACTTGACTTTTTCCCTTGGTCCTGAAGTCTGTTAGTACTTTAATTCTAGTTGTTATAAGAAATTTCAGGTTTATATGTCACATTACCCCATGTGTCTGTATAGATTTGAACACTTTGACAGACCTATTGCTAAATGCAATTACCTTAACATGCTTCCACCATCCACTAAGTTCTAGTTATTTTCTCTGAGAATGAAAAAGTGCATTTTACCTGACTGGTGGTTTTGGGGTGGGGTACTTAGGGTGCCATTATCCTGACCTGGGCTTCCCGTGGGATGGTTCATACCCAACTCCTAGTTCACATCAGAAGCATTTATGACTTTACGTTCAGTGATGGCTGATTCTTTTTAAATTTAACATTCATACAGGTTTCATGTGGGTATGTAAACAGTAGGTTATCCTAAATGGAGCTACGAAATCCTATGTAAGCCAGCATGTGTGCTCTATAAACTACTCAGAAATTATAGTTCAATGTACTATGTGGGAGGGAAGAACTAAGTATTGTAGAATTACTGGAATTTTCTTTTATATTTGGAGTATTGCCCTTCTTAAATGTCACATGAACTTAATTCCCTTAGATAGTGTGTGGTGGTTCATTTCTGGATGCTTGACTTTTCCCAGAGGAGAGCACAGGATAGGTTAAGGAAGATCAAGACTCCTTTTATGATGTAATATGATATAATTTGGTATTTTGTGACATGACATGATATGACATGATAGTCCTTTGCTTCTGCTGTAATTTGGCTGTAGTTTCTTTGGGACTTCATACTGTCAACTGAATGCAAGTTGACATCCCATTGGAAAATAATAATCACCCACTATGACACCCTTCACCAGTACCTGCTGTGCGATACAGAAAGTATTTCACACCAGTGGAGTGAAGACATGTTCATTAACTTTACACAATGGCCAGAAATGCAATGCCCATTTCTTTTAAAGCAATGAGAAACTCAAGAAATAGGCTATGATATTACACATATTTTATTCCTTCCTTAGTCAATGAAAGTAGGGGTCACTTGGCCTTTAGAAGCCAGAGTTGTTACCTGGACTGTACAAATGTACAAACCAGGGCTTCTTGGACTGGGCTTCCCTGGCAGGTTCAGGGTATACTTCAAGTCCCTGGAATCATGTGCAGAATTACGGATTCCTGTATCTTCCTGGGAGGAAGGTGCGCTGTTCCCATCAAATTCTCTCAAGCAGGGGTTGGCAAAGTATGGCCTGCAGACAAAATTCAACTGCCCCTTCTTTTTGGAAAAAAAATTTTCTTGGCACACAGCCATGCCCGTTTGTTTGGTATTGTCTACGGCTGCTTTTGGAGTATGGTGGCGGAGTTTGAGTAGTTGCTCCAGAGGTCCTGTGGCCCATAAAACCTGAAATATTGACTGCCTGACCCTTTACAGAGAAGGTCGAACGCTGCTCTAAAGGATTTGCAAGTTAAGGACTATTGCATTTCACTTTTGGCTCTGGTAGTACAGCTATTATCTATGCCACTAAATTATATTTAAAGTGTGAAGGGCTCTATAAACGTGAGAAGTTTAAAATAGTTTAACATGCTATCCCCATTCCTGGATGCAGGGAGAGACTCTCTGGCTTGTATGGGAATTCCAAAGGGGTTTTACAAGTAAAATAAAAAATGTAAAGGAAGGACATTTATTTCTCCTGTAAATACACTTCAGTATTTGATTGATTTGTATTTTAAAATGTCTTGATTTTAATGATAAAAGTAAAATTAAAAGAAGAACTGTAGCTCTCTAAAGGCTAATAAGGAAAAGGCCAGACTATCTTTGAAAATGTTAAAATTTACTGACTTCAGAGATAAAGTTTTTTACGACTTCATGCCAGCATACATTGTCACCTGAAGTCAGGATAGAGAAAGAAAAGTCATTATAACCAGCCCCAAATTAATAAAACTCCTGTCGCGAGAGCTCCCATTTTAAATTGCCAGCCACGCTGGTTGGTTAGGGAGCTCTGAAAACAAGACAGGGTGGGGTGCTTGCCCTTACATCCTCCCGATGCTCACGTAATCCACCTTTAGCTTCCTTTAGTCTCTTCCTTTCCCTCCAGCTTCCCTCCTTTCAACTACGCAGGGAAGGATAAAATGAATCACGTCCCCTCCTTTCTGTTCTAGAGCAGGAGACAAATACTGGACACTCAATCTTAATGCTCACTGAATAAGTGGAAGGCCCCACAGTCTACCCCCAAAGAAGTAACCATGAACAGTATATATATCCCTTCCTACTTTTTCCAAAGTGTTTTTCTAGAAGAAATTGAATTAAACTAGCTACATTGAGATGCTCGTTTAGAGGACTTAATGCTCATGAATCTGTACAAAAAGCTGACTAATACTACTTTAGCTCAGAGAAACCTACATCAATTCACACGTTAAAACAAAAGGAAGCACTCTAGGTAGTTGGACATGGATGCAGTAGGGGACTTTGCTAGTTTTCCGTGCAGTCATTTACTCAGTCATCAACTCATCAAATATTTATGGACCTCGCTCTTAACTCCAAATCATGGTAGACACCAGGAAACGAAGACATCAGTTCTCTGGAGGAGCCTCTAGACGGGTGATAGAAACAGGTGTGTGAGATGTGTCTGATTGGCCAGACCGAACAAAACAGGAACTAGAAGTAAAGACCCAAGTGGAGCTGTGGCACAGTACCAGCAGCAGGATTGCCGTCAGTCCCTGCATCCGAGGCCGGCACTGGGGAGCTTTGGGAAGCTGCAAACCCTTCCATTCACAATGCCCCCTGAAAGCTGCCTGATGCTGGTGTCTGCTCAGCTGATACGATGCCAATATAAAAACTGGAAAGTTAAAGCAAATCTTACCTTTATTCTTCTTTGCCGTATGTCTTATATTTGTAATTGGAAACCTATTTGCAGGTGGGCATATTTCTGATGAGAAAGTCAGTCACCTTTCCGAAGTGTAATTGCTCCTAAACATCCAGACACAGTACTTACGTGAGCAGAAGAGAAGGTCATCTAGAAGGCCTTCTTCTCCCTGGATGTTCCGTATTTATTGAGAGGACTCCGAGTGCCTGTTTTCTTCTCTTTTTAGCCATCTCCACAAGCAGTTGTTTGAAAGTGCTGCTGAGTATGCCTCTTGGGCCCAGATCGGCTTCTGGCTGCAATAAAATCCCTACTTGTGTCTTTTGTCTGGAGAACGGAATTCTTTCTTTTCGGAGGAAGAGATGACCCCTCCTTTAAATGGAAACACACTTCATATGTTTATTATCCTTTAACTGGCAAAAGTTTAAAAAAAAGAAAAAAAAAAACACAATCCCACAAACAATACAACCCCATTATGATTTTAATTGATAAAGCATGCGTCCCTTCCCAGGCCCGTGCGGGCCAATGGTGTAGTCATACGGGGCGGGCATTTCTGCATGTACTCCCCCCACTTCCATCCTCTGTTGGAGTCTGACTTCCAAGCTGCAGCTATGCTCACAGAACCACGACTCCCTATGGCAGCAAAACCTAAAGCATGTTCAGTACAATTCGCCCAACCATTCCCTGGGGTAGCACGGAACTCGAATTTGTCTCAGTTCTCCTTCTGTCCTTAAGCATCTACCCAAGTCCTCTTCTCAAAGCAAGAAGGTCGTTCTGGGTTGGCTCCCACCCCCGCCAGCCCTCCTGTTTAAAATCCTGCTGCCCTTTCTTTCACGTGTCTGTGTTACATCTCTGAGTCCCATGACCATTTAGTTTTCTGCTCCATTTCTTCTTTGTTTAGACACCGCCATGCCCCGTCCCACGGCGTAATTACTGACTTTTTGCTTCTGTGGTGCTTGATTCATTGTGTCACATTTTCCCATGTGAAAGTGGACCGGGAACCTAGGCCAGAAGGTGAATGGATTGGAGAGCCACTCTTATTTAACCACGAACGTTGGGGCGAAATAAGAAGCGCTGGCTGACCCTTTGTGTAAACCAAACTGTGGTCAGCTTCAGATGCGAACTAGTGACGGGTTTCACCATGGTGGCCAGCGTCTACCGAATCTGAACAGGACTGAAAAGACACATTCCCTCTTCCTACCTTCGCCTGTCAAACTTCGGTTGAAACCGCTGCTTTTTGTGCTCTTATACCTTTAATTGGGGCCATATGGTGGAGTAGAAACTACCCCAGAGTGGGAGTGCGTTCTTATGGACTTTAAATTCTGTCACTAATTAGATTGCAGGAACTTTCCATAGTATCAGATCCACTTCCTGGATCTCAATTTCCTCATCTTTAAAATGAGGGTCTTTGACCAAATGATCTTTACCACCCTATCTGGCTCTGGGAGTCTGTGATTTTAAAGAGCTCTGTTCATTTATTCAAAAAGCATTTATTTGACCCTGTTATTTTCCAGTCACTTTGTTAAGGAGCCTAGATACAAATTTGAAGTCTTAAACAAGGACATTTATATTTTCTTTCTGGGGATTTCTCTGTGGGTTATTCCTACCTTTCACACGAACTTTACGAGAGCGTTTTCCCTGTAACGTTCCCAGAAGGAGGAGCAGGGGAGGACATAATTAGTTTCAAGAGGACATGGGAGAGCCCACTGATCTGGTTAAAACAGAGTCCTCAGTTATGCTGTACGAAGCGAAAAGGAGAGGGAGTTAACCTTGTTCCATGCTACCACCAGAATTCTTCAGCTCTTCATCACCATGAGCTAAGTAATAACTATTAAATATGCGCCCTTTCATGTAGGATGCCTCCCGCAGTTCTCTCTCTGTGGCCGCTTTGGAGCAGTGCGTTCCATTGTGGTGGACGAGGGGAGGCTTCTCGTGGCTTCGCACAGGCCTCCAGCGACCTTGCCTCGAAGCAGTCATTCCAAATGCATGAGCAGCACAGCAGACACAGTGCCCAAGAACTCTCAGGCTTTCATTACAACTCACTTTGGCCCTTTTCTTAGAAGACTGCAGTATGGCAAAGGAAGGAAAAGACAGGGCCTTCCTAGCGTTGCACAGAAGGAATAAATATTTTTGATTAGAGGGTGGAAGTGTCTTTGAAACCTTTGGAACCAGCTGAGACCAGGAAAGTTACCTTTCTCATCTCCCACCCTGATTTTTCTCCCTGAATTCGTTTGTGTCATAACTTCTGGACACATAAAGGCTCAGCTACAGAAAGAAGCAAGGGGCTTCAACAGGGTTCTATAGTCTTATCTATTCTTCTTCTTATTATTATGAATCAACCACTAGCTGTTGGGATCAGCTGTTCCATTTCAAAATAGCTATCGCCACCAACTGTCTTTCAGAAACTATTTGATATCAGGGGGAATGACTACAGGTTCCCCCCAGGATCTGAAAGTAGAGAGTTTTTGTGAAACTTTTCTTAAGCTGAAATGGCACCGAGTGAAGAAGTAATCACTGTAGGGCACACCTTGCTAAGGGATACACAAAATAAATAGAGATAAAACACAGATGCTGACAGATACAGACCCAAGGCAAGGTGGCTTGGTGCCGTAGTGCTGAGTGTGGTGTCTGGGGAAGGGGTGTGGTGCTGGGGAATACAGCACAACTGCTGGACACGCTTCTCACTGCAAGGGTAAAAGTCATCTTTGGACTTCTTTCCGTTAGTGAAAACGGGCACCAATGTAGGTCTTTCGTAAAAGCAAAGTGGCATAAAGCCAGACTTCGAAAAACAGGGGATACCCGCGTGTTTGAAAAGAGCCTGCGTCGCCCTGGTCAGCTGGAGGGCTGACCGTGGGGCTGGCTGCCTTTGTACAACATCTGCCCCGAGTTGAGATCTTTGCACGCCAGTACCTTCTTCCCTCCACATCTCTGCAGCCGGGTTAAACCGGTTCCTACTAATTACCCATAAACAGCTTCACCCTCACCTCCCATGTTGAACTGAAGAGGCGTATCTCTATGGTTCAGTTCATTTTATTCCATATTAATGACATGCTCTACTTAGGAATCATTTATTTTCAAAAGTGGTGTATAACTCTTCATTTACCAGAGTCCCACAACAGCCCTGGGGATTACAGTCACATCTGCCTGCCCATTTTTCAGGCGATGAGACTGAGAACACTTAAGTTGTGATGTGTTCCTGCTGCTCAAAAGGAAGCCTAGACTCGGGGCTCGTGTGATGCTGAGCGGCTTTACAGCTCAGGGTGGTAGGCATTCATGCCTGTTTGCACACAAACGGAAACGACACACCTACAGTCTTCTATTGTTCTTTTGAAAGATCTTTTGTGCTGACTCGATTTGCTTTTTGCTTTCTTTGCCAAATGGGCCCATCTTACTTCTTATAACTACGGAGGATGGTATAAACCGAGAGATTCCAGAAGGGTCGCCTCAGTTCTCGGCGTGACTGTGTGCTTTTTTCTTCCTGCAGGCCCACCATCTGCTCCCCTCAACTTGATTTCAAATGTCAATGAGACGTCGGTGAACTTGGAATGGAGCAGTCCTCAGAACACGGGTGGCCGCCAGGACATCTCCTACAATGTGGTGTGCAAGAAATGTGGGGCTGGCGATTCCAGCAAGTGCCGGCCCTGTGGAAGTGGGGTCCACTACACCCCACAGCAGAATGGGCTGAAGACCACGAAGGTCTCCATCACTGACCTCCTGGCTCATACCAATTACACGTTTGAAATCTGGGCGGTGAATGGAGTGTCCAAGTATAACCCTAGCCCGGACCAATCAGTGTC